>PVLD010010586.1:0-70022 GCA_004027595.1 Dinomys branickii
CATATATGCAGGAGGGCTAATATGGTTCTACTATTGTATTATATCACTTAATGCTAAGCAGTAATCGATGAGGGGTTATTTGATCGATCTTGCATGTCTGTATGTGTTATCCTGAACACACACTTCGAAGATATCAATATGTAAAGCAGCAACTATTGGTGTTTTTTTGTTGTTGTTGTTGTTGTTTTTGCTTTTGTTGATGTTTGCCTGTTTTGTTTTTTGTCTTTGGATTTTCGGTTTTGGTGTTTTTTCTGTTGTTGAGAGGATTAATTGTCTGACTAAATTTGCATGTCTGTAGATGGGCTGATATCAATGGATAAAGCAATAACCACTGTTGAGATCATATCACGTTGTCTATAGATTAGTTGTGATTGTACTATTTTTTATGCTAAATGGTGTCTGTCAATATGTTTTTGTACTTGTATTTTTTTAAAATAAAAAAAACAAGTCCTAGGCTTGATACTAGAAAATAGAATGCATAAATATAGGCAGCATAATATACTTTGTCCAAGTAAGGCTGGTTTAATAAAAGCTGGATTAACATTCAGGAAAATTTGTCTGCATCTGCTCATATAGCTTCAAAAATAAACAGCAAATTTTGACACAACCAAAAGGAAACATGGCAGAGAAATATCTACACCAAAAATCTGATTTAATCCATTTATCTTAAGAGTAATAGAAGCAGAAAAAAACCTAGCAATAAACACACAGAAAATTTGAATAAACAAATTAAGGAAATTAATGTGCCTATGTAATTAACCAAACTAGTAAAATAAACAGGGAGAAAAACACATGAATATCAATAGATGCAGAGTATTCGATGAAACTTAATATTCATTCATGATAGAAATTCTCAGCAAATTAGGAAAAGAGAGAATATATCTAATCTGAAAAAAAACCACCTACACAAAACCTGCACATAGCATATTCAATGTTAGAATGTTGAAAATAAACTATTTGACCTTTGAGGTTGGAAACAAGGCAAAGATACAGTTCTAAAAATTGTTCTCTAGTCCAATAAAAGATCAAACAAACTAAAAAATGCAATAATTGGAAAAGAAAAAGCAAAATTACTTAGATTAACTAATAATCTTGTTTTGTACATTTTAAATGTGTCCCAAATCTAGCTTAGCCAATGAATTAATTTAGCATGTTTGCTATTGCTAAATTATCTCACACAAGATAAAAATATAATCAATTATATAACTACATATTAGTAATAATTTGAGGATGAATTGTAAAATGGCACTTAAAACAGCATCAATCATTAAAAATATGATATATAAAGCAAATATAAATTTGCTAAGAAAAATTAAAGCAGATCTAAATACAGGCAGTGATGTTCTATATTCATGTGTTGCAAAACTCACATTTTCAACAAGTTCATCTGATATGATTTATGGAAAATTTATAACAAAATGACATGCATATATATGTGTATATTAATATAGGTATAGACTGTACAAGTATTCATATAGAATGCAAAATATATATGTTTATGTGTATACACATACTTGCATCAAAAAGGTTTTATTTTTCTTAAGATCTCAAATAAAAATACCAAAATGATAGCATTTGTTAAATTCTGAGATCTCTATGCTATTGAACTACTTTATAATTTAAGAAACTGAAAGAGTGAATAAGATCCAAAAAGTACAACAGATATTGTGAGAGGGAAGGAAACGGCTCAAAAGGAAAGAACAACTTAGTTGAGTGAAAGGGGAAAAGAAAGAAAGGAATAGAAAAAATACATATACACACAAGATAGCTAAGATAATTGTACTAATAATTTCTATTGGTTTATTTAAAGTTAATGCTTATTTTTGACCAATTTTGCATGCTTAGATCTAGTGATCTGAACAACTACTTTGAAGATAACAATATGCAGTATAACAGCCCTTGTTGATTTCCTGTCATCTTTTTTCAAATTCTGCATCATTTTTAATGTTTTAAAATTTTATATTCTCTTTAAAATAAAAAGAAAAAATACTTACAAAATATTTTTAAAATGCTGGTGGTCCCATTGATCTTTAGTACTTTAGAAAATGTTTGTGTCATGGAAAAGAGGTTGTGCTGGATGGGCTTGAAGACATTTTTGAATTTCATTATTCTGTAAATATAAAAATCTTTTCTTCAGTAAAATATAGATTATCTTTATGGTCATACAATAGCCTAAATTTACAGACAGACAGACAGACAGACAGACAGACACACACACACACACAGATAAATTGATGTTGGATAGGTTTTAGATTGGGAAAATACTTCTTTAACTGTTTCTTATTACCCAGTGTACAGAAAAAGCAGATTTGGTATTTGACTGGATCTGAGAACAGTTTAGTATATAACCTGATCTGAAAAAACATCAATGAAAAGCAGGGCAGTTTTTACTGGGATGAAAGTTTCATGTCATTACCCATCTGTTTCATATGAACATTTTGTGTCTAGAGAATACACAGGTGGCATCAGAATGCTCCAAATAGATCAGAGCTCTTCAGATGACTTTGTGGTAAGCAAGTTTGGTGCTATAGCAGGTGAGCATGTATGTTTTTCATAAGAAATGTTGGAACTGCTCTAATTTTTTTTCTTACTTATTGAGGTATGGGTTTGAATATAATTTGCCAAAAAATGAAGCTCCCTGAGCAGTAGGGAACTGTGACCTAGTCATGAAGAAGAGAAAATAAGTCTAATGTGTCCTATGCCTGTTTTTTTAGTGTGTAAATTTTTATCCACAAGCATAGAGGCAGCTCCTTGGATGGGATCCATAGCTTTTTTTTTTTTTCTTATTTCATTTCCAATCCTCCACCCTGTATAGTGAGTGTATAATCTGCACTGAACCCTCCACAAAGCTATAGGATTCAAATCCTAGGCTTTACCGCCAAAAAACAGGAGTAATGTCTCAGGACTGTCACAGTGGGTGACAGTCACAATGGCTGCATCTGATTTGCTATAATTTATCTATTTTGCCCTGTAAACCTATAATCAAGTAAGGAAAATGTACTTTAATTTTGATAAATTTTTAAAGGAAGGTATTTAAAAACAAAAAGGTTACTGGCCCACCTGGGACCTTGTTTTAGCGATAATGGAAACTAAAGCTAAAACAACAGTTTAAATTTACAAGCAAAAACTTTAATTAGAAATTAGAGGAAGATAGGGAAAGGACTCTGGTTTGAGTAGCTGGAGGGGACACACTGATAAAGACGATGAAGAGGACACACTCCATTCCCCAAAATTAGGATCAGTTTTATGGGACATTGTGGCAGGCTGGAGTTCGGTTGATCATTATCTCAGTCCAGATTTCATAGTTCCGGAGGATCCTCACGACCGGAGGAGCCATCCAGTTCCCACGAGAGGAATCCTTGTGACTTGGAGGAGTCTCCATCACTTGTAGTGCCACTGAAATCAATGGTGATCACAGATTTAGGGCAATGGACACTTACCGGTATATGGGTTCTTGATCTTGAAAAGTGATATGATGGGCTCTGTAAAGTTAGGGCTAATAAACCTTGTTTTGCCATTTTTTAGACAGATGTTCCCTGAATGACTAACATGCCTATGTGGAGAGCTGTCTCAGATTTTCACAAAATGAAGTTGAGCTTTGTTTTGCCTTTATTTACCTACTGGCCATTTGGAGGCCTAAGTGAAGAGCCATGGTTTTCAGTGAAAACCATTTTAAATTTCTGCCATTCTTAGAAGAAAACACAAAACATGCTTTTGAATGAGTAGCAAGGTAAGGGGCTGGTGCCTTTGCTCTCTGTTCCTGCGGTGGTCTCTGGATCTGTCTCACCAGTCAGAGTAGAGTAGAAGAGGCAGATCATAATTTGCCTTAGCAAGAATAATGTGAGAACAAAAGAGAGACAATTTCTGAAATACATCTGTAAAACAGAATCTGTACCTAAAATGGTTAACATTTACTTACTATATGCGAACCACTTTACCTTCACTGTCTTCATCCTCATAACAACATGGTCAGAACCTATTATTCTGACCATGACAGATGGGAAAAATGAAGCTTTGTGAAGTGAATTAATTTACCCAAAGTCATTCAACTGAGAAGAGGTGAAGAAGCGGGAGTTGGAATCCAGGCTCTTAACCAATAAACCGTGCTGACTTCTAAGGTAAGAGAAGAGGCTCATTGCTGATCATTGAAATGAAAAATGCATGAATGCCAAAGTGATCTGTCTGGGTATAGAACAAATAGAAAAGCATTTTATAAAAAGACAAAAATAGGCTTCAACCTGTAGAGGACTTTAACACCTGCCTGAGTATAACTAGAACCACTCAGAAAGTAAAAAAGCACTCTAGCACCTGGTCACATATAAGTTTAAAATGTCCTTTTACTGCTGTTTTCATTCAAAGAAGGCTGTTCCAGAGCCACAACGCTTTAATCAGGGCCATGACAGTTAACTACTTATATGTGACCTTAGGAGCCTTAATTTCTCCTGTGTAAAATTGGAGGACGAGAGGTAGTTATTTTGAGATCTCTTTCAGCTGTCTCATTCTGTGGCTTTATGATGTATGAAATTTATTTCATTTCTGCCATTTGGACCATTTATCTTTAAACAAAGCCCTGGCTGCATAGTCCTTTGAACTGGCTAATGCAGTTTTCTGTTCCCTGTGAGTCCTAATCATGCAGTTTTACTATTGGATGTGAATGTAAGTATGAATCTTTCATTCTTTTCTTGATATACATGCAATATCTTAGAAAGTGAAAGTCCACAAATATGGTGCAATGGCGGTACACTCTTATTACAGCATATAATGTAGCTACTTAAACTAATAAGCTGAATATGACAAGTGAGAAAATAAAACGTTTATATAATATACTGTATATGTAGTTTAATCTTTTACGTATTTATATGTCATAAGTATATATCAAGAAGATCATAAAATCAATTCATGATGAATTTTTAAATAAAGTTTGTTGCAGATCAATACTTCAAGTATAACTGATCTTTAAAAAAGGAAGAAAAGGAAGGGAAAGAGAGAAGCAGGAAGAAAGATGGAAAATACTGGAAAGACAGGAAGATTAGGGAGGAAGAAATAAAGGAAGGAGGAGACAATTTTATATGAAGTGTGATAAAAATACAGTGAATGTTCAGAGTTTTAAAAACATGCTACAGTGAAAGACACATTGTCCATAATCCCTTACCATACTTGCTCACTTCGAACAGTCTTATCTTACTGTTCCTGTCACTATCTGCAGGAGTTCTGAGAGTCCTCCTTTGTGAGTGTCTTCAGCTGTGTTCTCATGACTGTCCCCATTTCCTAAATCCATCTTAAATGTTTATATTTCATGGTCTTTGAACCCTGGAAAGACCCAGAAGTCTCAGGGTGCCAGATGCAGTAATTAAGGTGGATTGAGGACTCACTGTAATGTGTCTATGAGCTTGCCTCTTCATTGGGTGGCCCTTGGCAATGGCATTAACCATACTTTTTATCATACCTCATAAAGACACCAGGAGGGTTTCCATAACTGATTTAAAAAGTGGCAAGTGGAAAAATTGGGTAATTGTATTTTTAGTAAGGGAAGTATTTTGATGTGGATTAATGATCACATATCTTTTTACCATAATATGCTTTTTAAGAATTTAGACATTCACCATAGTTTGTTCAGTGTATGTATGTGAGTGTACTGGTTCTCATGAGCAGGTTTTGAAAATGTTATTCATTTTTTGGCCTTTTTCAATAAGTATGCATTTTTATAATAAAATGATACAAAATGAAAAATTTTAATTCTCAAGATTTACTTTCACATTTCTCACCTTCTCCACAAAATACCAACAAAATTCCCTGACCTTCCTCCTCTGAAAGTTTGCAGATTTCCCAGTTTTCCAGAGAGAATCACTGCTTCCATATATTGTTCACCAGCTAGCAAATTTTCATAGAGGCTTAATGTTAGCGGAGGAAAACGTTTTTCTTTCATGTTTTCAGATAACACACTTTTTTTTTTATTGTAATGTTGAGTATGTTCTTTAAAAGCCCTGTTAAAAACTGATTCCTGGCCCCTGGCCCTGTAGTAAGCCTTACTGAGCAGCGAGCTCCCACTCCACGAGAGCAATTGTCTGACATTTTATGTTGCTGGCAAGGCATCACTCTCAAAGCTCTGGGATCACCTGTGCGTTCATGTGTTTCAAAGGAAAATATCTCTAACATTTTTGGAAGAATGTTAAGCTATCGTTTTTAATGTTTGACCCACGGAGAAACCCTGGGAATGTTATTGCCTTACAAATCAAATCCATTTGTGGTTTAGGGAACAAAAGAGAGAGGGGGAAAACAGAACAAAAGAAAGCAGTGCTTTGCATTTTGTTTCAATAACATTTTGATACGTTGAAATCTGCAAAGAAATGAAAGGCATTGTGAATATCAGAGTGTTCAAAAGTCCAAAGTAAATGAGAATTTAGAAACCATTGAACTCAGCGCCCATCTTTCACAAATGTAGTAGCGGACAAAGCCAGGGAGACAAGCCCACCTGCAGCAGGTAACACAACAAGATGGTAGTAGAGCTGGGATTGTTCCCTCTGTTTCCCACCTCCCCAAACAAAAGTGAACACCCTGCACGCTGGAAGCATGTTGATCTGATTTGGGATCTTGGACCTTTGACTTTGTAGTTATCAGAGTTGGAAAGATGTTACACAGAGGAAGGAAGATAGTAATTATATAGCATTGTGCTCTGCATTGCAGCAGCCACTAGCCACTGTGGTTAAACTAATTATAGTTATGTAGCAATCATATAAGTGACATTTTATTAGTTAATAGCCATACTTGCAGATTATAAAATATGCCCATCACTACTGAAAGTTCTATTGGCTACAAGTGGGAATAAATGTAACACTTTAAAAATGAATTAATGTAGGAAATACAGTAATTAATAAGAAACTATCACTAGAAGGCCCTATGTTAAGGACAGACCAAATCTTAAGGAATTAGATGAGTAGTCTTAGAGCAAAGTGACCAAACACATAGGGAAAAGGAAGAAGCAGTTGATAAGCCTCGAAACCCACTAGAGTGAACAGCGAGCGACCAACTATGGCATCAACAGAAAAATGGCTAACAGAACAGAGTGCGACTGAAACTTCCCAATGCTTCAGCTGCGTGATACCCACCAGGGGCTGATCCTGTCTGATGTCGTTGCTCTGGAACTCTAGCCTATTCAATGCTTGCAACTTCCAGACATTGAGGCAAATATGAGGACCACTACACTACAGAAACTGCTCCCTCATTTCTTCTTTCAGTGATTGCTACTTGTTCCCCATACTTCGGCCCTTCGAGAAGTACCTCAGCACATATTCTGAAGTAGCTTACGCAGAACTTCAGGAGCCACAATGGGTAATACAGATCATATTTTCTAAATATCAGAGATCTGCTTTCTAATTGCAGAGTCCTGCTTTTAATCATAGATGAAAGGGACTGAGCCAGGCAGACATTGTTGCAAACTCTTTTCAGCAAACAATATGGGAAAGCTGAATATCTATATGTAAAAGAATGGATTTATATACTTACCTAACACAATTTTCAAAACTTAACTCAAAATGTCTTTTAAAAACTCCTAAACATAAGAACTAAAACTATAAAACTAATGAAAGAGAACACAGAAAAAGATTGCTATGACATTGGATTTGGCATTGATTTCTTAAATATGACACCACAGGCACAAGTAACTACAAAGATTAAATTAAGCTTCAAGACAGTTAGAACATTTTTGCATCAAAAGGCATAAACAACAATAAAAATAAACCTACACAATGGGAGAAAATAATATATCTAGTAAGAAGAGCCTAATACACAGAATATGTATGAAAACTCTACAGCAAAACAAACATGATACAAAATAGGAGAAGAATTTGAATAGACATTTTGCTAAAGCACACATACGGATAGCATGCATATAAAAAGAAATTCAACATTAGTAATCATTAGCAAAGCAGAAATCCAAACTACAGTGAGATCATCTCACACTCTTTGGGATGGTTATTGTCACAGAAACAAAATACTGATGAGGATATAGGGAAATTGGAACACTTTGCATGTTTTGTGGAAATGAAAAATGATGTAGCTGTTATTGAAATAGTATGATAGTGTCTCAAAAATTTATAAATAGATTTACCATAAGATCCTGAAATTATATTTCTGGGAATAAATCCAGATGAATTGAAAGCAATGTCTGTAAGAGATATTTTGCACACTCACTCATGTTCATTGAAGCATTAACCATCATAATCGAGAAGCTGATACAACTTAAATGCCCACTGATGGATGAATGGATGAAGAAAATACATTATACACATACAGTGGGATCTTATCCAGCCTTTAAACTGAAGTAGATTCTGACATAAGTTTCAACTTGCATAGACATTGAAAACATTATGCTTACTGAAATAAGTCAGCCGCAAAAATCAACTGAACAACATACAAAACAAATATGATTCTCTATATATGAGGCTCATAGAGTAGTAACAGTAATAGAGATGGAAAATACAGTGGTTTTCAGGGGCTTGGAGTAGAGAGCATTGGTAGGTTACTGCTTCGTGGATGTGGAGTTTCAGTTTTAAGACATTCAGGAGATGGATGGTGGTGATGGTTGCATAACAATATTAATGAACTTAATACCACTGAACCCCAAAATGGTTAAGATGGAAAAATATTATTTTACATATTTATTCCATAATAAAAATGGAAACAATAGTTTCCTGGACTCTCAGTGAATGCCTGAAAGTATGCATAGTTCTGCTCTATATGTATACTGCTTTCTCCTATACAAACATATCAATGATAAAACCTTAATTTAATAAAAATTCACATTAAGAGTAACAATAGTAATAAAATAGAGCAATTAAAATAATATATTGCCATAAATGTTATGTGAATGTAGTCTGCTTCTTAAATTGTCTTTATGTGATACTTTGGGGCTATTATTAAGTAAAATAAGGATTACTTGTACAGAAGCAGTGAAATAGTGTGACGGTGTATCTTCTAACCAGGACAGCTAGTAAATAACTAAAAGGAGGCTGCTAGGGACACTGTGAGCTCAATGGACAAAGAAATAATTTGCATTCCAAGTGAGACAGTGGAGCAGGGATTTCATCAATGCTTCTCAGAATGATGCACAGTTTAAAACTTGTGAATATTTTTATTTCTGGAATTTTCCATTTGATATTGTCAGATTGTGGGTAACTTCAACAAAAAAGGCAAAACCATGCATGGAGGGGACTTTTATATTCCTATAAGGGAAGATAGTTGTCTAGGATCTTGAAAATAATTACGTTTGCAACAATTCTAATTCCAGGGATGAGCCAACCCACTATACACTCCCAGCCACTTGTACACATTCTGATGTGCCAGGTATTTTAGTTATGAGCCAGCTCTCCTCTTTTCAAGCACCTCTGCACACAACAGGTGTGATAACCTCTGACTTGCAAGGCCATGGACTGGAATCCCTTCAGATTTTGCTATTTTTTAAACTCTAGTGATTGTTGGCTATCCAAATCTCCAAATACGTGTTAAATGTAGTCAAAGGGAAAGGGGGCCAGCACAGATGATCACTAGGTCGGATCAAAGGATGAAAGAACTGAAATACAGACCTTTCAAGGCTTAATTAGAATAAGTCAATTTTTTTTTATTAACACTCAACAACAGTTAGTATCTTATTTTGTCCCCAAAGTTCTTGAGTTCTATTTTATCTCTCTAAGACTTTACCTTCTCAGAGAATACTAGCAACAGATCAACTTACTTAGAATACTTTTGTTTGTGGTTATATTTTACTTAATTATAAATGAATTTTTTTGTTTTTTTAAATTGTTTTCCTTTAAAGAGAATAATAAGTTTAAAAAACATCTAAAATGATACAGAATTTCAAAAGAAGATGATAGGAAATCAACAATGGTTGTTATATTGTATACTGTTATCTTCAAAGTAGTTGTTCAGATTACCGGATATAGGCATACAAAATTGATAAAAAATGAAGCATTAATTATTTCTTTCAATAAATAAATAGAAATTAGTAGTGCAATTATCTTAGCTATCGTTTATATATTTATATATTTTCCCTTCCTTCTTTCTTTTCTCCTTTCCCACATCCCAATTTTTCTTTCCTTTTGCACAGTTCCTTTACTTTTCACAATATTTATTGTACCTTTCAGATGTTGTTTACTCTTTCAGTTTGTTAAGCCAGGGAGACAATACAATATTTATATATGTGAGTGTGATTTATTTCACTTGTGAGTATGGTCTTTAGTTGCATACATTTACCTATAAAAGCCTGGAGTCTACCTTTCTTTATAGCTCAGTCATATTCCATTGTATAAAAATATCACATCTTTTTCATTCATTTCTGAGCTGATGGGCATCTGGGTTGTTTCCAAGATTAGTTATGACAAACTGTGCTGCTATAAACATGGGTGCACATATATCATTGTGGTATGATGTCAATTCTTGTGGTATGATGTCTATCAATTCTTCTGGACCAACCTTTGTTTTAAGCAGTTTTATAACTTTATTTAAAATTATCTTTTGAATTTTCTCAACACTTGGCATAGTGCTTAGTACATACTAAGTTCTAAACAAATATTTATCTAAGGAAGAAATGTCCTAATAGGACATATTCTGGTTATCTTTCTGATTTGATTTGAAATGCTTTAGGTTCAAAAAATTTAGTTTCTGAAACCTAGTTAGCTAAAGATTTCTTGTGCCATCTATGTATATTTGCTTTTCTTGTGGAAAAAGAACTGCATAAATTATAGTAGCTCTTTTCTTTAGATAATCTGGAATTTGTGAAACTTAAACTATCATTTCCCATTGTGTCTAGTTTTGGCTAGTTTTATGCATTTTATTATAGAGTCAAATCTGAAGGAAAAAAATGTTGAGTTTTTTCCTTTTGATTGTTTCAAGGGTTATTGGTGTTGGTGATTAAACCCAGAGCTTTGTATATGGTAAGAAACACTCTACTGCTGAGCTACATCATCAGCCTCTGCAACATTTTTTAAAGATCTTCTTTTCATTTTAATTAGTCTTTCAAACAGTAGATGACAAATGTAGACCATTTAGATCTGAAATCTACTATCAGGTCACGATAGGGTAAGACCAATGTTGGACTTAATAGATCAGAATTACCATCCATTCTGTATGCTGTTACATAGCTGTGATATTGAAAAGGTCACTTACTCTCTTTGTATCTGGTTTTCCTTACCATGGCGCTATGAAGTTCAAAAGAAATAATGTACCTTTAAAATTCTGCCCTTTGAAAAATAAAAGTGTCATGCATGTATAAAACGTTCTTGCAAAACAAGCTGTTATAATATTGGGACTTAAAAAGTAAATGTTGTAGGTCTTTGTGACCATCCACATTGCCATCTGCAAAAAAAAGTTATTCCTTTTGCTTTATTTTGCTGCTGTATAATTTGGAAAACACACAACTTGCCTAACTGCTAGAAATACAAGGAAGGTAAAGTGGTTTCAACAGACTCCATTTGCCAAATAGCTATTTATATCTATCAAATATTTCATTCCTATAGTGAGAACCATTGTGTAGTAATCATATGGAAATAGTAGATCTGAATATTTAAGTAAATAATTCAGTGAAGCAGAATTTATACAGCAAATAGCCCTTTCCCACACAGTGAGAAGGATACTTAAGCAATATAAATGCATTTACTTTATTTTTTAAATTTTTTAAAATTTTATTTTAAAGACAAAAGAATAGAGGCATATAAACCAGAATAACAGAAAAACAATAAAGGAAATACAAAATTATAGAGAAGAAGGTAGGGAAATAGCACTGGGTGCTGTACTACATAATGTTATCTTCACATTTGTTAACACAAAGACAATAAAGGAGGAAATTAGCACTGGATACTGTATTATATAATGTTATCTTCATATTTGTTACTCAGTTATACAGATAATGGCTCATTTGATAAATCGATTTTGTCCAAAAGCAACCATCCTCAAAGACAGTAGATTGACAGGGAACCAGGTTCACTATCGTCAAGCCCCATTGACAAGCCCTCAAGACCATTGCAGATCTGGTCTACTTGGTGGGGTTATCCTGCAAACCACCAGGCTCCACCTCAATGCAGCGCACCTGGGACCTGGGGCCCAGTCATGTCCTCAGGGTCTCCCCCACTGACCGCTGGGCTCCTCCCCATTGAGGCACTCCCAGGGTCCCAGTAGAGTCCTCAGGGTCGCCCCTGTGGACCGCCGGGCTCTGCCCAGTCGAGGTGCTCCCGAGGGCTTGGGTGAGTCTGAGGGGCCACCCCCACAGACCACCAGGGTCTGCCCCATCACCATGTCCCCAGAGGCCCAGTCCAGGACCTCAGGGTTTTCATGTAGTCTAGAGGGAACCCCTCTCATCCCTCAGGCTGCTGAACTCCCTGTCAAGGCCCCTTGGGTCCCCTCGTAGGCCACTAGTGTCTCCCTGCAGGCCTCCTATATGACTCTTTGAAGGTTATCCCCAACCAGCTAGAGTACTGGCTCTGCATCCTATGTCCAGGTCTTCACCTTATCCCACCTCTTGATCTCCAGTGCTGCTGCTCCCCACCCCTTACAGCTGGGCATTGGGGGCAGTTATGATGCTGGGCACAAGTGGTATGAGGTCTCCCCCACCCATGCTCACTGAGGTAGTCCAAGGTGTGTGCTATGTTTAGTTATTAGTTCTAGGAAAGAATCAGAGGTTTTCTTGGGTCTTCTGTGTAGAGTATGTTCTCTCTTGGACTCCAGGATTGCTGCTTTTCATGTGATTTGTTGCTATGGGTTCCTACAAGGTTCATATATGCAAGCAGTATGAAGTCCCTCTTGGTGCTCGTATTAGTAGTTTTGGGTGGGTCCTGAAGCTTGTAGACTCATCCTGTTGCTGTTGGGAACACGTGTTGAGCATGCAGGGTACCAAGACTCAAGGTGCTCACAGAGGGAGTTCAGAGGGGGTGCTGAAGCTAGGTAAGTCAGCTCATGCTTCCTGCTTGGTGTTGGAGTGAGAAGGGATGGGGCTGTGTGATCCACCTCCATCTGCAGCTCTCTCTTACTGTTGTGCTCCAGTTCCCGTTTGTTCTTTGGCTGGATCCTTGGGGATTGTTGTGGCCCTGGGGTCGCCACTGCTGCTCTCTGCTGCTCTCTGCTGGTAGTTGCTCACACAGTGGAGAGGCAGGAGGCCATAGCCTTGGGACAGGTATAGAGTTGGGTGTGGTGGGCTGTGTACTGGTTGCTTTGAGTCCACCTTGCCTCAGGGTGCTGATTAGAAAGTTCACTGCAGAGCAGGCATGCTGCTTCAGTGGCTGTTGTAACTTTTCATCCTCACACTGGGTTGGACAACACCTCCCATCTGCTGCTGCCTCTTTTCCAGGCTGTGCCTTCTCTGCTGTGGCTTTGGCTCAGCTCTTGGAACTCTGCTCTCCCCTGGGACAGTCTAGAGGCTCCCACAAGCATGGGCCTCCAAAGCTGAAGCTGTGAGTGCCAGAATGAGGGATCGGGCTGAGGATGTGTATGGAGTGGTGACTCCCTCCTTCTCTGCCTCCTCTTCCTCTAACTGCACCATGGCAGTCCTCCGAGTTTTTCCTCCAGGAGAGGTCTTGTTTGCTCTTTCTGAGGGCTTCAATTCTCATTTCAGATCCTTCCTGGGTCCAGGGGACCCACTTCTCTCCTTCTTGTCTTTCTCATGTTGCTATATTCCAGTGTCTGGCTGGCGATCCTCTGGGAGGATCTTCCTCTGCTTCTTATCCAGTCGCCATGTTCCTGGAAGTGACTTATTGTAATTAGTCACAAATTCTCGATAGGGAATTAACTTTGTAGAATATTACTTGTGAACACATCTCCTCATTCTTAGCTTTC
Organism: Dinomys branickii; assembly: GCA_004027595.1. Taxonomy (NCBI): domain Eukaryota; kingdom Metazoa; phylum Chordata; class Mammalia; order Rodentia; family Dinomyidae; genus Dinomys; species Dinomys branickii. The sequence continues at coordinate 13,819 of PVLD010010586.1, forward strand.
TTTAGAATATCTAAAGTAACAGATTTCTTAAATTGACATTTTGGATTTCAAATGATATAAATCCAATTTATCCAACCTCAAACGAAGAATTTAATGATTAATTTATGAGGTTCAGGACTCACGTTGGCTTTTGGCACTGCACTATTCTTATGATACCATTTTTCTTCATTATTTATTTCAAGTTGCCAATCACAGAATTTGCAGTTAGTGAGAGAAGTGCACAAGTGGATTTTAAAGCCCAGTACACATCAATCTAATGTGTATTGATTGAAACACTAGGCGTAGTGCCCTGGGCCAAAGCTCTAGATGTGAGCAAACTACTTTTTCTCTCCTGACAGAAAGAACTGAATGAAAAGTGAAGAAGGGGACTTAAATTTTATTACAACATTTCCTAAGAATTTACCAGATGCCAAACACTCAATTCCACTCTTTGTTTTTATCAGAGTTTAGACTTTGAATAAAGGCTGCTTGGGTTTAAATGTTTATGATTTAACTGTTTGATCTTGAATGAATTATCTAACTCTCTGTTTCAGTTTCCTAATCTATAGAAAGGGGACAGTAATAGCATCTGCTATAGAGAACTGTTTGGGGAATGAAATAAATTAATGCATATAAAGAACTTCAGAAAAATTTCTTTTTAATGGTGCGTTATTATTAAGCATTTGTTACTATGTTATTACCATATTCTAACCCTCATAAAATCTCCTTGGTATGTATTATCTCCAGTGGAGAAAATCAGAGTTCAAGTAACTTGCCTGAAGACATGTATAACACACAATGTAACTGAGCTATTTTTCTGTTCTGAGTCTGTATAATTCCAGGTCTCATACTGTCTCTACTACATACCACACTAATGGCTACAGGACTGTATAGCATATGCCTATTCTGAATCACCTGTCATACCGGGAGCTTCAAACAGATTTTAAAGTGTACTCCTTACAACAATATAATGGATTAGGGTTTTCTATTTTTATTTTAAAAACAAAATCTGAGGACCAGAGAGCTTAAGAGCTCTGGCCATACAGTGGCCATAAAGCGAATGAGGATTTGAATCACATCCGACATGTTCAGAGAATTATGTTCTTACTTATGCTGCTGCATCTACCTTTTGCCATTATTTTGAGCCATGTTTCTTCATTTTATTCTGATACAGGATGTGGAACACAGGTAACAAGGAAGGTGACCACTGAGAAACAGAATTGCAATGCATGTAAGTAACAAAACAAGGGGAGAGTGGTTTAGTTTTTTATTTTTTTATTGTGCAGATAGGGAATACTTCATGGAAAAAGTGGCATTTTCACTGGGTCTCATAAATTTGCTGAATTTAACAGACTAATTGGGACAAGAAATGCATTTCTTCTATAGAAAACAGGCTAAAAAGAAGCACACAGACTTGAGAGCATGCAAATATTTGGGAAATGTCAGCAGATTAGAGATATTATGTGATGGGAATTTGAAAAGATAACATTGGCCTGAAATACAGAAGGTTGTATGGGCCTCATACTGAGGAACTTGGTCCTAAGTCTATGACACACGGAAGCTGCTGAAGGCTGAGGGGAAGCAAAGTGACAGGAACTGGCCTGCACTGAGGGGACCAAATCCCGGTGCCATGCATAGGTTAGACTTGGGTGGAAGGAAATTGAGTCATGAAGATGAATTATATGTTATTTAAATAATGTATGCAAGAATTTATCAAAGTAAGAATTAGTTTGATGTATTAGTTACTATTGGCCTTGTTGAGACAAAATACCTGACACCCAGCATTCAAGGAAGACAGGTTAATTGCAGCTCATAGTTCGTAGAGGTTTCAGATCAGAGGTGGCTGGCTGCAAGACAGGGTGGTAAATATGATAGATTAAAAAAACTTAATTTGATTAACAAAAATCACATTTTAACCTGGTCTTGAACACACAGCAGAAAAGTATAACCAAAGACATATTGAAACAGTAGTAATATAGGGTAAGCATAAACAGATCTAATTACTGACCCCCACTGACAGTTTCCAGATATAGGCAGGTATAGAATCCAACTGATTATAATTTATATTCCAGTCCCTTAAAAACAAAGTCTGGACATGAGTTTTTCCCCCAATCTGTCTTTGCCACTTCTGGTGCACATGTTTTGGTTATGCATGCTTTAATCTCTTGAAAAATTTTATTTAGTCTCACCTAGAGGTTGGAATACTCTAAGTGGTAACACAGATGGAACCAACAATATATGTGCTACACTTCATTTGTTGAGGTGCACCAGACAAGCCTTTCTACTGAAGACTTCAAACTTCTGCTCCCATCAACGACCTGTTCAGCATGAAGATGCTGGATTGGGTGTCACACATTTCTCCAAAAGAGATTGGATGGATGTCGTGTCTCTCAGTGGACAATGTATGGGCACAGCTATGTCAACAAGAAAAATAGAATAAGGGCCTTATCTTCTGGCTAATCCTGATTAGAACTTTACTAGAGAAATTCCCTTAGGAAGTAGGTAAGAGAAAAAACAGAGTGAGTAAGAGAAAAAACAGATGAAGAAAGGCACCAAATGCCCCTGGGATTGCTCCAAAAGACCAAAGAAAAAGCTGGCAGGCAGGTACAGAGAGAAAGCCAGGTGCAAAAAGCTGAGATAAATGTTCCTCTCTATATCCAGTACATCACAAGGGATATGAAGGGGCTGACTCCAGTATGTACTCACACCTATGTGCTAATATATATATATATATACACACACACACACACATTATAATTATAAATACTCAAATATTATTTATAATATTTTTATATGTAAGTATATAAATATATGAATAAATATATGAGAATATGTATTTATTCACTCTCAGGTGAATATATTATCCATACAGACTCCCTCTAGGGTCACTATATTATCCACTCTAGCACCATTATATTCATCATATAATTATAGAGTATAATATACATCCATATCCCCATTTAATAACTTTAAGGTAAGGATGAATATGGACTCCATGGCCAACCAAGCTGCCAATCCCAAAGACAAGGCCCTGAAAATTAAGTCAAGGACAAGTAAACAAACAGACAGGAAGAAGCTGCACGTAGACCAGCAGGAGAGAAGACGCAGGTAGAGATGCTGGGAAGCCACTCCAGTTATTGCAAGGTTTGGGTGGAGGGGAAGGGCTCTTGACCCCTTTAAAATCAGCCAAGATCAAAAGGCCCATGCGTCCTCTATCTTTTCAGAGCTCCCTACACTGATTCTCTCTTATCAGGGAATCTATTTTCTCCTCATTTTTCTCTCTTTTCCAATAAATTGTCTTCCTTTCATTAAACTTTGCCCTTCTAATGTTTTATTGCTACTGAGTTTACCACATCAGTGAGCTGCCCTCACCAAATATAACAGTAGCACTTATCCGCTGCATGCAGAGGAGACAATTAGGACTATGATTTCACTTCCATAGTTGTCTCCCTGACGAGGCCACTTAATTCTGTTCTGAAGCTGAGTCTTAAAGCTCTTGACCCAACTTCCAGGAACTCGTGATGGGCACTGAACACTCTGGCCTCCTTACCTTTTAGGCTGGACCTAATTTCCATGAATCCCCAACCAAAACTTTGATCTTGGTACTTCTCTTTTAATTACTCAAACGACCTGTTGCTTGACAGGGACAGGAGTACCTCCATTGCATAAATCAATTCTGCCTAGAAAAATCTGCATTATCTATAAAACATCTCCGCATGGATAGAAGGGAAAAACTCATTTTTACCTCCTGACAGGAAAGTCAGAATGAGTGTCTCTCAGGAGAGAGTATGGTTTTAATCAGCCAAAGCTGCACATGAAAGCCTCTTCTTCTTTATCGATTCTTATGCCAGAATATTATTCTAAAAACACAGAACCAGTATAGAAACAGAATTAAATCCTGTGTGATACTCACCTCTAGGGCCAATTTCATAACCTTAAACATGATGTGAGCATTATAGCAGATACCCAGGGAACACATGTTGAGTGACTGACGTAGCATAGATATATAATGGACAACTTTACACACATGCTCACAAATTCACAGGTCTCTGATACAAAAGGCATCTGTCTTCAGATATTTTCTCATTTGGATCCTCTTTCAAGTATATGTGCTTTTCAAAAAGAGTGTTGATTCATTTGTTCTGCCCTCTCCCATCTTTATGTACATTCCATATGCACACATGGGCATGCAAACACATATACACACACTACAAATATTTTGAGATCAAACAAAGATGGATGTGTAATATATTGGGGTTAATTATATAAAAGAAAACTGAAAACCACCAATATAATCTCCCTGAACAAAATTCCCTCTCATGCTTTTAGCTCACTTGTTTTAAAAATGTGCTGGATGTGGTGCACACGTGTAATCCCAGAACTCAGGAGGCTGAGGCAGGAGGATCCCCATAAGTTCAAAGCCAGCCTGGGGTACATGAGCAAATTCAAGGCCAGACTGAACCACAAAATAAATAAATAAATAAGTAAAATAAATAAAAGTGCCTCAGGAAAATAAAAAATATAAAAATGTAAGCAAAGCTTGGCTAAGTTTGATCCATTATCTGAACAATTTAATATTATCACCTTGATATCTCGGTAAAAATATTGTGCTTAATATAATTCATGTTTTCTACACTGAGGAGCAATTGGACATCTCTTCAATGTTTGAAAGCAGCCATTAACATTGAGAGATATTACTGAATTGTACAGATTATTTACTACCGTTGTCCCCTTTCTCTGTTGCTGAATCCTTTGTTTTTCTTTTCCTGTCATTTTGTGGTTGTTGTTTATCCATTGACTTTGCTTGGTGTTTTCATATTGTCTGTTTTTAGCTTTATTGGTTTTATCATTTCTATCTAGGATATTCTTGAGTATTTTCTGGAATTGTGGTTTAGTATTCAGATATCTCTTGAGATGATTGTTTCCAAGAAATGTCCTTATTTTTCCATTTATTTTGAGGGAAAGTTTTGCTGTGTATTTAATCTGAACTGGAAGTTTAGGTGTTAACTTCATTCCATCTCTTCTGGTCTTTAAGTGTTATATTGAGAAGTCTGCTGTAATTCTAATAGATTTATCTTTATATGTGACTTTGTGCTTTGAAAATTCTATTGTTTGGTTGACTCTCTGGCAATTTAATAGGGATGTGTCTTGGTGAGCTTTTTCCAGCAAAGTTATTTGATGTTCTGAAGTCTTGCTTACTTGTATGTTTAAAGTCTCGCTAACTTGTATCTTTTCTCATATTTGGTAAATTTACTGCTGTGATTTCTGTAATCATATTAATAATTCTATCTGTGTTATCTTCTAGATTTTCTCTAACTTCAGTTAGCCTTAATTTGATCTTCTTAGTGTCAGCTAGTAGATCCAATAGATGTTGGATAATCTTTTCTTGTTCTTTTACTTTTTTTGTGGTATCTTTGAGTGTTTTATAATTTACCATTTTGCCCTCAATTTCAGATATTGTCTTCATATTGTTTATTCCTGAAATTTATGAATTCTTTACAGTTTTTATTTCAGGTATTTTGGTCTGATATCTTTTTTGGATTCTATATGTGTGGTGAATTTATCATACATGTTTTGAACTGTTTCAGTTAGGTTTTCAAATTTTTTTACTTATTTCTCCAAAATCCACAATGGGCATTTTGAGTTATAATTCTGTGCAATTTTGAGTCATTTCCTCTTTGAACTCAGCAAGTTTTGTCATCTCTTCTTCAATTCTTTCCTAGAGTTCTGCTTCCTGGTATGTACTTGTCTCTCATTTGTGCCTCATTAATGTGCCTTAAAAGATTTGTGAAACCTTCGTATCTTCCATTTCCTTGCTTTTCCATGATACTGTGTGTATGTAGATCTGTTTCGTATTTTTATTTTTCTGTTTGGTATTTCAATTTGAGGTCTAATAGGATGGGAGAGCTTATAGATTACATGAAGATTTTTAGTAAAACGTTGCTTCCCTGTGACGTATTTTCAGCTTTATATGGTTAGAAATAGTATTTACCCTTTAGTTTATTTGTGATTTGGACTCTGCCCCTATGTTTTGCAGAAAGAATTGCTTGTGGGTATAACCACATGAACAGATCTGATCATACATCACTTAAACGTGACAGGCCTTGCATTGACACTTTCACCCTTCATCTATCCTTTATGTAGACTATGTCCATTCGTTGTTAGCAGTTGTTCTGTGATAAAGTGGAAGAGCTGAGGGAAAAGATTGAAGGGTGTCTGAAAGAGAAGAGTCGGACAATAGTAAAGGGGGAGGTCGGAGGGTTGAGAGTGATCGGTGAGGGAAGAAAAAGAAAATTTGATGTGAAGTCAGCTATGTTGGAGTAGTTTTCTGGTTGAGTTGAAAGCTTATTGCTGAGAGTGTTAAGATGATATTTGTGAGGATGGAGGCTCTGTTCATGACTGAGGAAAGTTATGTGGCCATTGGAACTTGTTGACAGGTTTGTACATCTGGAATGTGGAAGAGATATGCAAGGACATTGGGCTGGACAAGATTAGAAAGAGGCAAAGGATGAGGATGGGAGAATCGATTCTTCTTGACAGTGAAGAATAGGACTGTGAGAGAGCAGAACATGGTAAATTAAAACTTTAAGAGGAGGAAAGTGTATACTGAAGAAAGAATGAAGAGATAAGGTAACAGTATTGCTGTGGCACACTGACGTGAAGAACTACGCAGGAAGCTGAGAAGAGGGAGAGAACATAGGCACCAACCAAATCAAAGCAAAGAGGAGAAACACACAAAAACAAGTGAACAACAACAAAACCAAAAAATATAAAAAGCAAAACTTAACCAAATCCTATAAACCAACCCAAAGAATATAATAAAACAAAAAACACAGAACCTAGAAGATATGAAATAGGAATTCCGTTTACTCCACAGCAGTGTATATGTGATTCCCACTAAACCTCTTTGCCAGAAAGCCTGGGTGTTCGCACTCCAATATCACCTCTGACCTTTCCATGGCAAAACTGAAGCTAACTCAGTCTCAGGACTTCATTCCACCAGGTTACAGGCACGCAAGCAGAACCTGATGTTGACCCAGTTCTTAGGCTTGGAACTCTTTCCATCCCCCTGCCTGGGCGTGAAGGTGGAATAGTTAATAGACCTACTGGCAAGTAATGGTGCACCAAGTTGTGTGTGTGTGCCTACCCACACCCCGCTGGGCCTGTCCTCAGGATTCTGCATTTTCTTTCAGGCACTGGCTATGGGTTGTGCAGTAGATGGCTATGACTGCTATGGAACTGACTGGTGGCTCCTTACTCCGCAGACTCCTTGTGACATGCTGCCTACTGTTCAACCAACTTTAAACCCACACAGCTGGTACCAACTAGTCAATGTGCACCTGCCCTGCCATTTAGGGTGAGCAGACCACCTTGGCGAGTGCGGTGGCCGTGTGCTCCCACTCCAGCAAATCGCGCCGAGGCCAGAGCAGACTCAGGGGCTATGCAGACTCAGCTAGGAGTGTGTCCTGTCCCTGGAGGAGTGTGATGAGGGAGGGGCTCGGCTGCCAGAAGGCTGCTGGAGAGAACAACACCCACCGGGACACTATTCTGGGTAAGCGGGCTACGTGGGAGGGGTGAGGAATGCTAAGTCTGTCCCAGCAATCAGGTTTCTCCAGTGCTGTTCACTCTGGCAGATTTTCTGCCTCACTGCCAAGGCGTGGGTAGTGTGGCAGGCAGATCCGCCCTGGTTGCACTGTTTCCTTTTATAACTTGTCTATTTTCACAAAATCTATGGATATCATCTTAATAATTTTCCATTTCAGTGGGAGAGCCGCTCCTACTTTCCAAATACTTTGTTTGCCAGAGGATCTTTTGGGACCTTTAAGGCAACTGCTACTATAGTCAACCATGTTGAATTCTCATGAAGAATTTGTTTTTAAATTATAGAATAATATATAGCAATGAAAATGATTGAATGGCTGAACACATAATAACACAAATGAGTCTCAGAAAAATTAGCCTCTCACCTGCAGAGCAAATTTGGATTATTATTTACTTCCAGAAGGGAAGGAAAATTCATGTGATTTAGGAGAACAGTCATTAACATCATATCTTTTCATTGAATGATGGGTATGTGGTTGTTCTTTTTATTCTTTAAACCACATATAAAAATGTGTAGTCACATTTATTTTGAAAATTTAAAATAGAATTAATTGTGGAATAAAATTCCCAGGAATTTTTAAGTAATTAGAGTTGTATAACAGTCATGTACAGAACTTAGACAAACCAATATAATGAGATTGTAAATATCTGTTCCTAACTATAAGACTGTTAGTATCTGTACCTAAGGACAAATGGAATAAACTAATTAGCCAGTTTTATCCTTAGTAGGTAGCTCTATTCCTGATGTATATTACATATTTAAGAAGTGTTTGCTGAATGAATGGATGTATAAAATTTTGCACTAGACCTTGAAAATTACATTTATTTTATTATTAATGAGATGTAGAATTTGAATGGAAAAGGGAGGTGCTCTTTGAAAATGTGTCCCATGGGTTTTAGGCCCTTAAAAATGCAGAATAATAAAATACTGATGACTGGGAGGAATTACAGACAAAATGAAAACAACTTCTCCATTCATTTAGTTGGCAGCACTGTAGCTACTATGTAGATACACAGCCTAATAATTTCATACATATAACAGACTAACTTTAAAAGTGTCCTGTAGGAAAGTTTAATCTTCATGAGGAAAACACTAACATACTGCTAGAAATGCAGCTCTCTTATGTAGCATTTAGTATTTTATATGTGAAAAATGCTGTCAAATACCTTGCATCAACTGCAGTTTTTCTATGATTATATTTATATTTCATAATTCAACCCACAAAACCATAAAGAGCTCATATATCACTTTATCTCACAAGTAATTATAGAAATAATCAGCTGATCACGAAGACTAAAGTTGTGATACCACAATTAAGTACTCAGAATTAAGCAATATGTGTTCAAAATACATATAATATCTGCTGTCAGATGTGGTGGCAAACACCTGTAATCCCACCACTCTAGGAGGCTGAGGCAGGTGGATTGTTAAATTCAAGCCCAGTCTGGGCAAGTAAATGATTTAGTATGATCCCATCTCTAAATAAACAGATAAAAGATAAAGAGCTGGAGATATAACTCAGTAACTCAACCCCTAGTTTTACAGACTAAAACAACAATATGTTATCCCTTTAATTAACGAAGCTTCAATGTCCAAAAGATTCATTTAACAAAAGTAGTTCAGAACTAGAGGAATTGTGTCTTTGGAGTATTTTATCATGTTATTTCTGAAGCTGTTTCCTGTGGCGTTTTTTCCTCTAGACTTTTCCTATTCCTCTGCTATTTTGTTTACTGCCTACCATATATTTCACCCTCCCTAGAATCACCCATCCCTGTTGACACTCCATGCAAAGCATGATCACTACTCTTTCCTTTTCTCCAAAACAAAACAAAACAAAACAAAACCTAAGTTATCCTAACCTCTGATAAATGAGCTCATAATATGTTACTAAATGAGGAAAGTTGATCTAGGAAAGCCCAAGGCTAAGTTTGGAGAATTAGAGCACTTCCCCAGGAGGCCGTGCAGTGCGAGCAGGGAGAGGGACGCTCACATCTAACAAATGTGCCATCTTGAAAGACTGTCAAAGGAGGGGAGAGGCTACTGAATGACATCAAGGAATAGGCCCAAAGTCTGATGTTATCTACAATTAGACCCTCTGCTTTACTGTACACTTGCTCAACAAGTCCTACAACTTCAGGAAGAAGAAAAGTGTCTAGAGAGTATAGGATTGATTAACTCGTAGTTCAAACGAGTTTTGGAGATAGTTTCTTTTAACACTAGAATGGTACAAAATCAAGTTTTAATGTCAAAAGAGGAGATAAAGAATGAGAATTCAAAAACAGGAAGTTAGTATAGTACATTTTTAGAATTTAGTCTACTAGCTATTTATTGTAGAAGTATGTATTCAAATTACTGTTTCAGATAATGTGGAAAGTGTGGAGAGTATGCAGTGGCTATTTCAATCTAAGAATTAAAGCCAGGTATGTGTGATATTTTGAGTTTCAGTGAGTATGACTAACATGGTGCCATAAGAAGAAGCAGAAAATGAAGATAACTGATTTAGGGGAAAAGAGGGAGTATAATATGAAATTTAAGTGAAATTCATTATAGGCAACTGGAAATGCAGAATGAGAACTCAAGCAAAAGGCTAACTGGGGAGGTGTCATCTTCTGAGCAATGATAGAGAACAAGTTGATCAATGACTTTTGTGCAAGCAAAATTGTCAGTGTAGGAACCTAAACTAATGGACGGACCTTGGGGACTGTGCAGAGGCTTGGTGATTTGGTGTCTGAAAGGACAGCATTAGTTGTTCTCTTTGCCATGATCACATTGTTACAGAACTAATAGCAATAAGGCATGTGCCTAAGTTTTCACTCACTCATTCTTTCACTTATTCACTTATGGACCTTCAATTTTCAAATGAATTAATTCTCAGATGCTATATCTTAAAAATGAATAAAATCCATGCTCTTCTCAGATCCTACAGAAGTTCTCACCTGTTTCAATGAGCTACAGCCTATTACTACTTTTGGAGTGAGCTTGCGTGGAGGTTTGTCTGACATTATGGGGCCCAAAAGACTTTAATTATGCATGTATCTTTGGGGTAATCTGACAGGCTTATGTAGGAGCCACTTTCAAGTAACATTTACCAAATGACTCCATTCCATTCCATGTAATCAATAACCAGTTTTGGAATATCGGAGAGGGCAGAGCACCCTAAGGGTCTCATGTTGGCAGCAATTGCTCCACGCACATCCACTCACTTTGGCAGGGATAGCTCTCCAGTGGGCCAGTACTTTGTATCTTAACAATAAGCATTACAAGCCATGAGTACAATGAAATCACCAAATAAACACTGCTTGTTTGCTTGCCTGTTTAAAACAAAACAGCTAATTATTCTTAAGTGCCTAAGCCACACTGAGTCAAAGAGCACCCTTCCCCTTCCCACCTCCACAAACCTGCCCCCATCCTTCTTTCACCATCTCCATAGCAACCTCTAAAACAAGCCGTTACAATCCTGACATGGCACCAAGCTGACACCTTGGGCTGGGATTTAATTTTGAGTTATGACCACATTAGGAAAACAAATGATGTGGCCGTTTGCTTACAGAGAGAGCGGGGAAAATCATAAAACCCTCTTTTTTATGAGCTGTCGCTTGATTCATTCCTGGAGCCCCAAGTAGCGAGCTTCTAAATCAATGTGTGCAGCTGTTTTGGCTCCTTGGAGCTCAGCAGGTGTATTGCTCAGCTCGGCTGCCATGTCCCTACACTCACATAACAAATAATAATATCTTACACACACCAGCCATCCATCAGAGTTACTGCCGGTCCCTAGGAGGCTTCCTTCCCTCGTCCCTGCGACCCTTTATCCTCCTCCTTTCTTTCTTTTCTTCCTACGTTTTTCTTCTTTAACAATACATGCACTACATTTTTCATCATACTTTTCAGGATGAGTTTAATCAAGTCCACTCTGGCTGTTTTGGTAAGAGAGGGGGGAAGGAGGAGAAAACTCTGCACAGTGTTTATTCGTGTTAAAAAAAAAAAAATAAAACAATACTAGTATTGTGACTGGTGAAATCAATCAGTTGTCCTAAGTAGTAAAGGCCCACATCTGGTGTGACTTAAGTTAATGTAAGGGGAAGGGCTGCAGAGGCCCAGAGACCCCGCGCTCTCATTTCACCAGGTAACCGAGAAGGCAGAAAAGGCCAATAATACCCTACAAGTGCAGGCGCGGTGCGATGAATACTGGGGCACTTGCTCAGAGGTAAAATCTTTGCTGAGCCATGACAGCCAGCTAAATGTCTCTTCTCGGGACCGACCACTGACGCCAGGGAAATGAAAGGCCATGCGCCGACTTGAGACTGTTCCAGAGGGTCAACACAGCTATGTCCCAGGGAAATGCAGAGATAAGAACTAGAACTCCTGAGAGTTGATGGTGGGCCGTGTGAAGACAGATTTGACATGTGAATCTTGAAATCAGGGTGAGTTCACCAAAAGCAGTCTGGCGATACTGTGCATGGTGATTACAGCACAGGAGAGCCTTCTGAATGGTCCAATCATAGGACTTGAATCTTGACATTTTAGTAGGACTGCTTGGGTTAGCAAATAAAAGTACAGGACACCCAAATAAATTTGAATTTCAATTGAAAAATGAGTATTTCTGTAGTGCAAGCATATTCTACACAATATTTGTACACCTAACATGTTGTTTATCTAAACTTCAAATTTTATTGGGTTTCCTATATTTTTAGTCCGCTTTCTAAGAACTTGAAGGTTTTTACATTTGATACCCTACTTGATGTTTTCCATATTTTTATGGGTTAAACAAAAAGTAGCCATCATGAAAGTGTGTCTGCTTTATCTGCAAAACCTCTGCTCAAAATCCATATTATTTACTAGCTTTGGATAAGCGTTCATGAGATAAAAGTCTTTAAAATTTATTTTTTAAATAAGGATCATTCTCACTCACAGAAGTAAAAAATATTCCTTTATGATATATAGCATTTTTGCCTTGATTCCTGAAGATCTTGAAACTTAAAATGCTGCTCCATTTAAGAAATTATTTTGACATTGGCCCATTTTCCACAATGTATATTGTGCATAACGCCATGAAAATAGCATGCAGTGGTGTTCATCTCTTGGAATTTTATAGAATGTTTTAATAAATTAAAGAATTTTGGTGATTTCATAGTAAAAATATGTTTATCTTTTATTCCTTTGGAGTTATTTAATGTTTGATTACAGAACAACCTTTTCAAGAAATGCCCACTTACTTCAAATACTGGAACTAATTCATTAAGCAACTTGAGTTGCCAAGCGTGGGATTACAGTTTTTATATTTATTCCTCCCTTATAATCTTCACCTCCTATTTACTTGTTATTATCATATTCTACATGTATCTCATTGCAAATAAACTTATGTATCTTAAAAGTATGCAAGAAATAATAGGTAAATAAGAAAATAAGTGCCCTGAAGTGGTTGACATGTATTGCTTTTATGACTTGTATGTTGATGTTCCCCTCATACATTTATAGGTGGGCTTTTCAAAGGTGGCTGGATCGAGGGTGTGTAAACATCGCATTAAGAATGTATGATAACTAAATTAGTCTACTGATTGGGTTGGCATAGTTCTGGGTGTGGAAAACGGGAAGACCTCATTCTGGATGTGGGTGGTGCCAACCGGTGGGCTTGAGGTCTGAGTGGAATATAAAAGGAGTGAGCGAAGGCAGGCTTTCTGCTTTCTGCCTCTGGCCTTGGACTGTTTCTCCTTTGCTGTGCCCCTCTGCCATGCCTCCCTGCCTTGGACCTAGCTGGCTACAGACTGAAGCCTTCAAAAATTGTGAGCTAAAATAAGCCTTTCTGCCTTCAACTCGTGGGTGTCAAGTATTTTGTTCTAGAAATGAGAAAGTAGCTAAGATGACCATGTGTACAGTACACAAAATGCTTAGGAAAACCCTGTGGCTGGAGCATTCAGAGACCCATTGTCATTAAGATGACCTCTTCTCTCTCTTCTACTGCTTGTACCACTGCCCCAAATAAATCCATCCTTTCCATCTTGCATTGGCCCTTGAGCCCATCATAACCTCCTGGGTGGGAAGCTTAGTTGAGATTCCCCATAATCAGTCTTTTCCAGGTATTAACTTCTACCCCAGAAATAGCTAAGTTATCAGGAGCCCAAGTCTTGGGAGTACATTACAGTAGTTAGTGATGCCTTAGGAATAAAGTGGATGGGGACCCTATAAATTATTGTTCTAAGTATCAATTATTAAATTTTCCCATAGGTGAGATTCCTTGGTACCTAAAAATCATTCCAGCATAATGTAATTTTTTTGTCATAGAGTAATCTCATTTCAAGGAGGAAAAGCTCTCTCTTATTTATTCCAAAGCTGATGGCGGGTATCAGAAACCTAGAATGACAGGATAGTCCATGGGTATTTTCTTAAATTATTTTCTTGAACCAATTTCCAACAGCTGGTTGCCAGTTGCCCCCTGATGTGGAGACATAAAAGCAAAGTCTCCAGCACAATGCCAGCCGGGATCAGGGAAGAAACTCAGCCCTCGTAAATCAAACCTGCGCTGTTCTACAGTTTTAGCACAATGAAGTACATGTGCATGGGGTAAACCAGACTGGCTGTGACTGAGAAAAAAGACCATGCTCCTCCCCCATAGACATACGCCAGAACTAGTTTGGATAGAGCTGCTGTTCTCTCTCCATACAGGTAAAATCATTCATTCAATACCACACACTCCCATGGGCTAAGCTTGCTCGAGCCAGGTACTATTTCTTTGAAGAAGAGCTTGGTTCCAGTTTGAGCTTCGGGAAGGAAAGAAGATGAGTCAAGCATGGCCCATTCTTGACCTTTGGAGACAGCTTACTAAAGATGACAAAGCAGATTTGGGGCTGCTATGTTCAAGAAATAGGAGAAAGGGAGTCTTCTAAAGAGTGAGAAGAAAAGTTTAAAAATGGAAAAATGGAATGAAGAATGAAAAAAGACACGATCATCTTCTAAATGGCTAATCTATTCAGGGCAGAAAAATAACTTTCCAGGGATCAACTCATCATCTTAAACTAAGTAGTAGGTATCAAAATGAACTCAGAGAATTCAGTTTAGAATTCTGCATAAATATGTGCCCTTCCCAGGCCTCTGAACTAGGTTTGATCAAGAAAACAGGGCCTTTTGTTGCTAATATGCTAATGTAGAGAAGTAAATGCTAATATAGAGAAGTAAACAATATTGTGTTAAGTTTCATCTATAATTTAGTAATTTGTTCATATGATCAGGGTCAATTCTGCTCCAGACGCTGTATCAGGCAACTTCTTGATGGTCTGGGAATCCTAGACCTAGCATTCCAGCCACCCTCTATACCTTCTGTCACACAGATCAACACGGGTTAAGGATTGTGACTCTTGGTGTCATTGCAGAGGATGAGAAACTGGGGCATCAGACTGTGGATGTAGGTTAGCAATCATGCAAGTAACACTTTTCATGTTGTACTGTGGTCATGTTCTTCTGATAAGTCAGGATGGACCTTGATATCTCCATTTTACTGGAGCTCTGAAAAGTTCAAGAATCAGTCAAAGGCCACACAACCTGTAAGCAGTGGAATGCAGCCTGCTTTCATCACCCAATATAACCATCCCAAAGAGCCTTTTTTTCTTAGCTGATTAAAATAGCCAATCAAGGATCCCTTATAACTACATCCATAACTTGTCTTTCCTGTGTGCAGTATGAACAATGGAAAACCAGCTCTGAAAGGAATCAGATATTTCTATGAATACAACTAATATAACCCTCCAAGTAAAATTCTCAAACTTCTTAGCTTTGTGAATGATGCTAACCTAAGAGAACCTTGATTTTACAACAGAGGGGCAAATTAAATCCTTAAAGATATAACTCTATTCTTGTGTGCCATTTAAAAGGAAACGGGAGAACAGGATTCCTCTGTGTGTGGATAGAGAGCTAGTGCAGAAAGCATGAGAGAGTAAATTAATTTCCAATGAAAACATAGCAGTCTCACCTAAAATGAGAATCATGAACTGAGGTAGGCCTCACAATATTACAGGGGTCCTTAAAGGTTAATTCTATAATGAATAGTATTGAAAACTTTAATTACTTCTCCTGTGTGAATACACCTGCATTTCACAAAGTAGAATTACAGAGTACGTGCATAGAAGTAACATA
The DNA here is from genome assembly GCA_004027595.1 of Dinomys branickii. NCBI lineage: Eukaryota > Metazoa > Chordata > Mammalia > Rodentia > Dinomyidae > Dinomys > Dinomys branickii. The sequence continues at coordinate 29,525 of PVLD010010586.1, forward strand.
TTTCAATCATCTTGGAATGTACTACAGCTTTCTGATCATGCCTCATATTACTAAGTATGCCCAAGCCAGATCTTGGCATACTCCATTGCTGCAATGGAAGAGAGTGCCATGATTGCCTGTCACTGCCATGTTTCCAATGGCTTATGTTTGGATATGCAGCACTGCTTTAATTCAGAGTGGGCACTACAGAGGAAGTTCTTGGCACTTCATCCTTCCAAGCTGCACCTCTACATGCATCACTGCCAGAAATGAAGCCACTGTCCCATGGGAGCAGGCACCATAGAAGGGATGTCATGGTTCTTATCATCACCTCTTATAACAGTGCATGTGGACAAGAGCCACTGCCAGGGCTGGGAACCAATATCATGAGTTCTGTCTCCTTCTCCTGTGCTGCATGTGTTCACATCTCACAGCCCATGCTGAGAGTAGGAACCAGGAGGGATCTGTGGACTTTCCATCCCTTCCTCCTTGCCTGCACAAGTGAGTGTGGGGCTGTGCTATTACCTGGACTGAGGACAAGTGCTTCAGTCCTCTCAGTTCTGTGGTGATTACCAGTACTAGAAGCCTTTGATAGCATCAGACCTCACCTCAACAGTACTTGTAGGTATGTCTACCACCTGACTGGTGCCACCACTTCTATTGTCAGAAGGATGACACAGTGGCACCCACAACCACTGTTGAGTATCTCTGGTTTTACATGGCCTCCAGAGATAGTGGACCTTCTTGATCATGCCACAGCACAAACTATGCCCAACGCCATTTATTATAGCTAAGAAAACTATAATATTGTTATGCAGTTGGAACAAAAACTAACATTGGCTATCAAAAGGATACTCAAACACATTTTTTTATTTTAAAAACATAAAAGTACAAAAACACATTGGCAAACAGACACCAATTATCATAAAAAATAGTACAATCACAACTAATCTATAGACAAGGTGATATGGTCTCAACAGTAGTTATCAAACACATTTTTGAAAGAAAGCTATTTTCAATGAAAGTCTATAAAAGTGGTAGAGATAATTGATCTGACTTTGTTTCTTTTTTGCAACAGGGTCTCTCTAGGTAGTTCAGTCTGACTTTTAACTCACTGTGTAGCACACACTGCCTTCAAACTCATGGAAATCCTCCTGCCTCAGCCTCCTCATTGCTGGGGTTACAGGGAGATAACTGATCTTAGATGTACAGATCTCAATGTAGTTTCACAGGCAACAACTAAAAATTCCAGAAAACATTTTGCATGGCAAAATATTTTTCTTATTTTATTTAGCTGTCATGGCCAGTATTATATGGGGAGGAGAAAGAAGTGTGGGTAAGGTTCTCTTATGGTGGAGTGCCTTAATCACGTTCTTGTCGCTGAGACATGATACCCAGCACTCACAGTTAAGGGAGGATAGGTTTGATTTTGCTCATGTTTTCAGTCTATACTCAGCTGGATCCAAGGATAGGGAACGGTGGAGGAGGCTGGCAGAGGAAAAGCTGCACATGTCATGGCAGCCAGAGTGGTGGTGCACTCCTGTAACTCCAGCACTCAGGAGGCTGAGGCAGGAGGATCATTGCGAGTTTGAGACCAGCGTGGGCTACGAAGTGAGCTCAAGGCCAGCCTGAATTTAACAGTGAGACCCTCTCTCAAAAGACAAAAAGAAAAAGAAGCAAAGGTAAAAGCTGGAGAGGGAGATACACCCTTCTAGGCCACACCCAATGACCACCACTTCTAACTCGACCTTACCTAAGAGCAAATCAGCTATACTGCTCCCATAATCTACTCACCTTCCTGAATTCCCACCTCTGGACACATCAGGCTTTGGGGTACATCCAATATAAATACAGAGTGAGGGACTCTGCAAATTTTGCCTGGAATAAAGAAAATTATAGTGGCAAAACCTGCCAGAAATATTTATTCAGGGCTCTTGGAGTAGAGCAAAAGCAATCAGTGAATCAGAGAAGTTTGTATTTGAGTAAGAGCAGTGTGAATACATGACTTACTTGGAACTGATTCCATTCTGTCTCCAGTTCAGTGGACAAGGTTGTTCACCAGAGTAGGACTGGCCAAGAAAGGAACAGCTTTTCTACTTTCCTATTTGCAGCACCATCAATATGAGGAACACACTCAGCAGGAAATAGACAAACATAATACTTTACAGAAAAACATACTTCCCTACTGGCTGGAAGATCACAGGTTTGACCAGAGCATGAACCAGAAAATTAGCACTGAGAGCTGTGAAATGAGAGAGTAATACAAAAGTCAATCAGTTTCTTATCCATCCAGACTGCTTGGGGGACTGTGTACATATGAAAGGTAGACTTGAAAGTTTCTGCAGGGAATTAAAAGTGATGGAATCTTCTCTGTAGAGTATCATGTCACCTATGAATAAAGATAATTTCACTTCTTCCTTTCCTATCCTTATTCCCTTTATATCTCTCTATTTTCTAATTGTTCTAGAAATAAAAGACCCCAAAAACTCCATCAAAAGACTGCCAGAATTAATCAACAGATTCAGTAGCATAGCTGGATACAAAGTTAACACTCAAAAATCAATAGCATACCTATACACAAACAAAAAACACTGAGAGAGACATTAAGGAAACCATACCTATCACAATAGCATCCAAAAAACTGAAATACTTAGGAATCAATCTAATGAAATAGGTAGAAGACCTTTATAGTAAAAACTATAGTATTCTGAAAAGATAATAGATGATCTCAGACAATGGAATGATATTCCTTGCCCATGGATTGGAAGAACCAACAATGTGAAAATGGCCATACTCCCAAAATTGTTGTACAGATTCAAGGCAATCCCAATTAAAATACCATTAGTATAGTATACCTCACAGATCTATAGAAAACATTCTTAAAATTCATCTGGAACTAGAAGAGACACAGAATAGCAAAAGCAATAAAGACAAGTCAGGTGGTAATGCAATCCCTGACTTGAAATTATATTACAAAGACTCTATGATAAAATTAATGTGGTATTGGCAAAAAAACAGACCTGAGGATCAATGGAACAGACTGGAAAATAAAGCCACAACTACAAACACACTCAGTCACCTTATCTTTGACAAAGGGACCAAACAAGTTCATCTGAAGAAGAATAGCCTCTTTAATAAATGGTGCTATAAAAAGTAGTTCATCATACACCAAAGACTGAAACTAGACCATAACTATCACCATACCCTAAATTTAAATCAAAATAGATCAAAGATCTAAATATTAAAACAGAAACAACAAGTTTATTGGAAGAGAAAGTACGTAAAAATCTTGAAGACATAGGGGTAGGCAGAGAGTTCATGAGATGAATACACATTTCTCAGGTGAAGAAATACTAATGGTAAATAAATACATAAAAAATTTTTCAATATCATCAGTTACTCAAGAAATGCAAATTAAAACAACACTGAGATTCCTTCTCACCCCAGAAAAAAATGGCTATCATCAAGAAAACAACCAATAACAAATACTGGTGAGGCTCTAGGGCAAAAGGAATCCGTCTCCAATGTTGGTGGGAGTGTAGAATGGTATAATCATTGTGGAGATGAGTCTGGAGATTCCTCAGCTAACTAGGATTAGAGGTCCAATTTGTCCCAGCTATTTCCCTACTGGGTATTTTTCCAGGAGAACAAAAACAATCATACCACAGCAATATATGTGCACCCATGTTTATAGCAGGCCAATTTATAATAGCTAAATCATGGAAGCATCTGAAATTCCCATCAACTGAGGAATGGATAAAAATTTTGTGGTATTTTTGTATAATGGAATATTACTCAGCTATAAAGAAATATAAACTCAGGGCTTTTTGTAGGTAAATGGATGCAACTTAGAGGCCATACTTATAAGTGAAATAAATTAGATCTGTACGTGTAAATATATTGTCTCACTAGTGTAAGAACCTGAAAGAGTAAATATAATCTAAAAGATACAATAGATATAGTGAAAGGAAAAGAAAGAAGGGAAACACATAGGTAGAGAGGAGATCCGCACTCAAAAGGCCCAGGAACTGCTAACACTGGGGTTCACATTTGGAACTTCCCTATGTGGGCCCTGTACTGCCAGAGGGTAGTAGAGCAGGTGGTCCATGAACTGCTAGCACTGCAGTTACATCTGGGCTTTACTTGTGCCCTGACCTCCTGGAGGTCACAGACACAGGCAGTCTGTGATCACCACCAGTCCAGCCCACAGCTGGCTCCTGTGCATGCCCTGAGCTGCCTGGAGACAGGGAATCAGGTGGTCCACAAACTGTTGACCCTATAATTCATGTCTGCATTCTGCCTGTGGTCCTGAACTTCCTGGGGACACAAGACCGCTGATTCGTGATTGCTCCACCAGTGTAGCCCACTTCTGGGCTATACAGGTGCCCTGAGCAGCAAGGGGACACTGGATCAGGTGATCTTCCATCAGCTGACATCACAATTTGCATCTGAGACCTGGCAGAACTAGGTGCACTCCATCAACTGTCAGAAAACCCCAGACTAAACAGCACCTCTCAGGGGACACTGAAGGGCAAGCCTGACCACAGGAAAACTAGGGACACTAGTGACGTTTGCTAACCTGCCAGGGAAGAGGGAGACTGAGCACTCTGCCTATGGCATCAAACATAACAGGGCAAAGGACTAAAACGCAATCTCAGAATTCCACCCCACTCAGAACAAGTTCAGGAGACATCAACATAGGAGAACTTGGTAAACACACACCTGAAATCACTGAAAGGTTTGAAATGGAAGTAAAGGAATACTCCATCAGGCCATAGATGAGATCAGGTCAGAAATAATTTCTCAGGCAAAATAATGAAAGGACAATAATAATGAAAGAATCATTCAGCACATCTAGAGAAGAAATATACAAAAAATAGATGAACATAGGCAACTCATGAAATCATTCAACAGTATAGGAATGAACTAGAATGCATGAAACAGATTCAAAGAGATTTCCAGGGAATCAAAACTTCCACTGAAAGCTGTCAAAACCACTTGAATGAAGCTGAAGATAGAATTTCAGATCTTGAAGACAGCATGGCAGCTAGTGATTGTGAAAGAAAGGATCTCCTAAAATCAACAAGGAACCAGGAAAAATCAATTAAACAGCTGCAATACGAGGCAAAAGAAATAATGTCAGACTAATAGGAGTCAATGAAACAGTAGGAAGCAACACAAATGACACAAAAAGAATACTTTCAGAAATAATAGCAGAAAATTTCAAAGCATGGAAACAGAAACAGATGTATAGTAAATAAGTCATATATAACTCCAATTAGTCATAACCAAAATAAAACTACACCCAGATATATAATAATCAAGATCCCAGATCTCCAGAAAAACAATAGAATATTAAAAGCTGCTAGAGAAAAGAAACAGATCAACTATAAGGAAAGCCCATCAAATCATGGCAGACTTCTCAACACAAACAATCCAGTTGAGAAGAGCTTGGAGTCAAGTATTATAGGTCCCAAGAGAAAACAGCTTCAAACCAAGATTAATGTATGCTGCCAAAGTAGCCTTCAAGTTTAATGGAGAAATAAAATATTACCGTGACAAACAGCAACTGAAGAACTTCATGAGTGCCAAACAATCCTTACAAAGAGTACCAAAGATATTCTAGACAGAGAAAAAAATGACCATAATTCCAAGAACAACAATACAAAGGAACACTCATGCAGAGCAAGTAATTAAAAAGGTAGAAAAAACAGGAAAGCAATAGCAAATAAATAACATAAAAATGATAGCCAACACATATCAGTTATAACAATAAAGGTTAATGGCCTCAATTCACCAGTCATAAAAAGCAGACTGGCAGAGTGGACTAAGGAACAAAATCCAATGATATGCTGTATACAGGAAACACATTTTTCTCAAAAGGAAATACACAGACTGAAAGTCAAATGATGGAAAACAATTCTCCATGCAACAGAAACCCAGAAGAAAGCAAGTGTAGCTATTACGTTTGCAGACAATATAAACTATAAACCAAGAACAACCAAAAGAGATAAAGAAGGTTATTATATACTTGTTAGGGGAAAATTTTAAGAGGAAGAGATAATAATCATAAACATGTATGCAGCAAATTTTGGAGCATCAAACTATACAAGACACATCTTAACAGACATGAAAAAACAAATAATAACACTATTGTAATAGGGGACCTCAACATCCTTTTGACATAAAGAGATAGGTCAACTGGACAAAAAATCTGCAAAGAAATAGAAGATCTGAATGAAACCTGTGAACAAATGGACTTAGTAGATGTACAAAGAGTGTTCTACCCCACAATATCAGAATACACACTTTTTTAGCTCCACATGGGCCTTAGTCTAAAATAGACCACATTCTAGGCCATAGAGCATACTTACCTAAACGCAAAAGAATTGAAATTATATCATGCATATTATCTGACCACAATGCAATGAAATTGGAAATTAATGCCAAAAGGAACTCCAGAAATTCCGCAAACACTTGGAAATTAAACAGCAACCTCTTGAACAACCAATGGGTCACAGAAGAAATTAAACAATACCTACAAACAAATGAAAATGTAGAAACAACTTACCAGAATCTGTGGGATGCAATGAAAGCAGTCCTCAGAGGGAAATTTAAAATGGTGAACTCACACATAAGGAGAACAGAAAAAGAACAAATAAATAACCTAATGCTGCACCTCAAACTTTTAGAAAAAGAAGAAGTCAATCCCAAAGCCCAAAGAAGGGAGGAAATTATAAAGATCAGGGCAGAAATTAATGCAATTGAGATGAAGAAAATACTACAAAAAATAAATCAATTAAAGAGCTTGTTCTTTGAAAGAATAAATAAAATTGACAAACCCCCAGGCAATCTTATCAAAAAAGAAAGGAAAAAAATGCAGATTTAAGCAATAAGGAATTAAAAGGATGAAATCTCTACAGAAATCCAAAAGATAATTAATACCTACTTTGAATATCTTTACTCTGATAGGATAGAAAACTCAGAAGAAATGGACAGATTCTTAGAAATCTACAAATTACCAAAGTTGACTCAAGAAGATATAAAAATCCTGAACAATCCAATATCAATTGACAAGATTTAAAATGTGATTGAAAACTTACCAACAAAGAAAAGCCCAGGCCCTGATGGCATCACAGAAGAATTTTACAAGAAATTCAGAGAAGATTTAACACCAACACTCCTCAAAATCTTCAGTGAAATTGAAAAGGAAGCAATTCTCCCTAACTTGTTTCTGGAGGCAAGTATTATACTGATACTTAGAGTAGAGAAAACATAAGCAAGAAAGAGAACTACAGACCACTCTCCCTAAGGAATATAGATGCAAAGATATTAAATAAAATACTAAGAAATAGAATGCAACAAATCATGAAGAAAATCATACACCATGACCAAGTTCAATTCATTCCAGGAATGCAAACGAATGCAAACAAATCATGAAGAAAATCATACACCATGACCAAGTTCAATTCATTCCAGATTCAATATTAGCAAATCAATTAAGGTTATATACCATATCAATAGAGCCAAAGACAAAAAAACCACATGATCATCTCAATAGATGCAGAGAAAGCTTTTGAGAAAGTCCAACACGCATTCATGACAAAAACCCTACAGAAAATAGGAAAGATGGTCTTTACCTCAACCTGATCAAAGCCAACTATGACAAACCAACAGCCAACATCATGCTAAAGAGACAACAACTAAACGCTTTTACTTTAAAATCACGAACAAGACAAGGATGTCCACTTTCACCTCTCCTATTCAGCATAGTTGGAGAAGCATTAGTCAGAGCAACTAGACAAGAGAGAGAAAAATAAAGATAGAAATGGAAGAAGTAAAATTATCACTACTTGCGGATGACATGATACTTATATGGAAGACTCAAAAACTCCACAAGAAGATGCCTTGAATTAATGGAGAAATTTAGCAGTGTAGCTGGATACAAAGTCAACCCTCCAAAATCAATAGCAATCCTACACATTAACAACAAAAACACTGAGAGAGGAATTAAGGAATCCATACCTTCCACAATAGCATCCAAGAAATTGAATTATTTAGGAATCAATACAGATTCAATGCAATTCCCTTTAAAATACATTGACATATCTCACAGATCTAGAGAAAACACTCTCCTTAAATTCATTTGTAACCAGAAGAGACCCAGGAGAGCAAAAGAAATCCTGGACAACAAAGAAAAGTCAGGTGGAATCACAATACCTGACCTGAAATTTTACTACAAAGCTACTGTAATAAAATCAACCTGGTACTGGCTAAAAAGCACATAAGAGGATAAATAGAACAGGCTGGAAGAAAGAACCACAACCACAAACACACTCAGCCATCTAATCTTTGACAAAGGAGCCAAACAAACACACTGGAAGAAAGATAACCTCTTTAATAAATGGTGCTGGGAACACTGTCTTGCCACCTACCAAAGACTGAAAATAGACCCAAGTCTATCAGCATTCACCAAACTCAAGTCAAAATGGATCACAGATCTCAGTATTAAAACAGGAACACTAAATCTATTGGAGAAGAAAGTAGGTAAAAATCTTGAAGACATTAGAGTAGACAGAGAGTTCATGAGCAAAAACCAAAGTGCCCATGAATTACTTCAAAGAATCAACAACTGAGATCTCATCCTACTAAAGTTTCTGCACATCTAAAGGAACTGCCAGCAGAGTAAAAAGAAAACCCACAAATTGGGAAAACAATCTTAGTTGGCTGTTCCTTGGGCACAGGTCTTCTGTCTAGATCATATAAAGCATTAAAAAATCATCAGCCCCTCCAAATTCAAAGACGCAAACCAAAAATGGACATCTGAGATGAACACACACCTCTCAGATAAAGAAATAAAACTGGCAAATAAATACATGAAAAAATGTTCAACATCATTAGTCACTTGAGAAATGCAAATTAAAACAACATTGAGATTTCATCTCACCTCAGTAAGAATGGCTAGCATTAAAAAATCAACCAATAACAAGTGCTGGCGAGGCTGTGGAGAAATAGAAACTCTTCACTACCAGCGGGAATGCAGACTAGTGAAACCACTGTGGAAATCAGTTTGGAGATTCCTCAGCAAACTAGGTCTAGAGGTCCCATTCAGCCCAGCCTTTCCCCTTCTGTGTATTTTCCCAGAAGATCTGAAAATATCATACTACAGTAATATATGTGCACCTATGTTCAGAGCAGCACAATTTGTAATTGCTAAATTGTGGAAGCAATTCAAATATCCATCCAACGAGGAATGGATAAAAAATTGTGATAGTTTTATATCATGGAATATTGCTCAGCAATAAAGAAAGATAAATTCGAGGCTTTTGCAGGTAAATGATCACAACTCGAGACCATACTCACAAGTGAAATAAATAAGACCTCCATATGTAAGCAACATATTGTGTCACTAGTGTAAGAATGTGAAAGAGTGAGTAAAATTGGGAAGTATGACCAACATTGTAAAATGAAAGGAACATGATCAAAAGTAAAGAGCAACTTGGTTGAGGGAAAAGAGAAAAGAAAGAAAGGGAAATGATGTATATATATGTATGTATGTATATACAGGACAGATAACATAGTTGTACTACTGACTTTTACTGCTTTACTGAAAGGAACAGTTAATGATTAATTATTTGATCAATCTTGCACGTGTGTATTTGTTTTCTTGAGAAACCACTTTGAAGATATCAATATGTGATACAACAATGTTGTTAATTTCCTACCACTTTGTCTGTAACTCTGTATTGCTTGTGTTGTTCTTATGCTATTTTGTAAATAGATGTCTGTTTGTTAATATGTTTTCATTCTCTTATTTTTTAAAATAAATTTTAAAAAATTATGCACACATGTGTACAGAGGATAGGTAAGAATTGTACTACTAATTTCTGTTGCTTTAGTGACAGAAACAGTTAATGTTTAATTGTTTGATTAGTGTTGCATGACTATATTTATTTAACTGAGAAACCAATGTGAAGGTGTTAATATGTAATGCAGCAACCATTGTTAATTTCTTATCACTGTGTCTGAAATTCTGTATTGTTTTTATTGTTTTGGTGTTTTTTTATATCTGTTCATTTGTCAATATATGTTCATTCTTTTATCATTAAAATAAAAAATAGTGATGGAAGGCTGAAAAATTGCATGAAGTCTGTCTTGTCTAAACTATATACAGATCCACGAACAGAGGGTAGAAGCATTATTAACTGGGGATCTTTGACCTATAGCACTTATTGGTCATTGGCTTGAGCCTGATTTGATTACAGATTATACAGCTATAGTTTAAAACTTTGATATACTGAGGCAGAAGGATGACAAGTTCAAGCCCAGCCTGGGTAAATCAGTGACTTAATGAGACCCTACCTCAAAGTTAAAAAAAGAAACAAAACTGAAATTGAACAAAAAATCAGAAAAAAGGCTGGAGATATAGCTCAGGGTAAAGTTCCTGATTTAAATCATCAGAACCAATAACTATCTGGCTAACTAGCTAACTAACTAACTAACTAAATAAATAAATATCATTGGCTAGTCCTTAAACTCTTTAGAAACAAGGATTGCCCAGGAAGTAAGGCTAAAATGAAGTAAGTATACCAATAATGAAACAAAACAAAACCAAAAATCCAAAAACCCAAAACCAAACCAAAACCAAATAAAATAAAGGACCTCAGGAGAAACACTAGCATTACACATTGTAAGCCATTGTAAGCATGACAAGTTCTAAAGATCAGTCAGATAAGATTAAATCAAAATCACATCCACCATGGGAAAAGAAAAAGCACCAGTAGTAATAAGATTCAGAGAAACACTAGAATCCAGAGTTGGTAGTGTTCATTTTCAACAAGAAATTATGAGAAAGAAATAAGAAAATTTGACTCATTTTGAAGTACTCAATAAAGGTTAGCTCTATATGTACACAGATATTGGACTAAGAGAAAACTATTCAAGTGCAATTATTATAAATATTCTCAAATAATTTTTAAAAACCCTGAGCAAAAAATTTAAAGAAAAGGATAATGACAATAATAAAACAAATGGGTACTATCTAAGAATTGAAGGCATCTATAAGAAGAAAGTAGAAATTTTAGACTTGAAGAGCCCATCAAATACCAAACACACTTAGGATGTTCAACATTAGATTTGAGATGGAAAAAGAAAGAGTGAGTGAAATTGAAGATGAGAAAAAATGCTCTAATTTTAATAAATTTATCTTTGCTTTCTCATTTTCTTGAAAAAATTATATGAAGCTTCAATTAATGGGTTTATAACCTATATAGATGTAATATACATATCAAAATATCACAAAGGGGTAAAAGTAGTATATATAAGTAAAAATTGCTATATTGTGCTGTAGTTGAATTTTTCATCTAAATTTGAGTATAATCAGTTAAAATGTATGAGACAATTGCAAGAGCAATTTTTAATAGAATAACAAAAAATTAGAAAACCAACATAGGAATTGAAATCTTTGTTTAACTAAAAAAAAAATGAAGGAGAAACAAAAGGACAACAAAATCACAGGACATTTGAAAAACAAATAAAAGTTAGAAGAAACTCAAACATTTCAATAATTATATCAAATGAATGTTTATTATTTCCTTCATTCAAAGGTAGAGATTGTCAAACTGAATTTACCAAGCAAGCTTTATTTAGCTATACACTATTTACCAGAGACACACTTTAAATACAAGACACAGTTTGAAAATAAAATTATGGACAGATATATCAAACTAAACATAACTAACTAGGAGACAACAAGAATAACTAGTCTAATATCATAAAAAATAAATATATTAAGAAGAAATTTTCCTATACAGAAGAAGAGGTATTTCATCATGTAAGGGGATCAATAAATTAGAAAAATATAGGAATTATAAATATATACATAACTAAGAACAGAAATCCAAAATATATTGAACAAAAACTGACAAAATTGAAAGAGGAATTAGACAAAAGTGAAAAATAGAAACACTAGTGTCCAAATCTTTGTATTTGATGAAGCAGCTAAAATGAGAATTGGCAAAGCTCCCAAGAACTTTCACAGCACTATAGTCAGTGTACCCCAACTGATATTTACCATACATACTACCAAACTGGAGCAGAATTTAAAGTTAAAAATAAATAAATAAATAAATAAATTTTTTTCAGTATTATTCTTTAAAATAAACTATATAATATGACATTATATAAGTTACAGTTATTTTAAAGGATCGAAATCATGCCAAGTATGTTCCCAACTACAATGAAATTGAATTAAAATGAATAAAGAAATAAAGGTTTTCCAGCATTGGGAAAGTGAAAGCAGGAGGACTGCCAGGAGTTTGAGTAAAGTCTGAGTTACATGGCAAGACTGCATCTTACACAAAACAAAGAACAATAATAACACTTCTAAATGCCCTATTCAGTAATTTAAAAAATATATTCCTAATAAGCAGAGACAAAGAAGAAAGCATAAAGAAATAGAAGATATTTTGTGTTGAACAAAAATAAATGAACTCATATAAGGGATACAACTAACGTAATGATACTATGAATGTTTGTAGATTTAAATGCAATTAGTAAAAAAGAAAATACTTTTCAAATCAATTTTCATCTTTAGAAACCAAAAAGAGCAAACTATATCTAGATCTAGAAAAAAAGAAGAAAATAAAAAGATTACAGTAGAAATCAATGAAATAGAAGGGAAAAAAACAATAGAGAAAAAATTAAAACCAAAAGTTAATGCTTAGAAAATGTTCAAGCAAATTAATAAACTTTAGTTAGACTGACAAAAGAAAAAGTGAGAAAACAAAAAATTATTAAATTTGTAAGTGAAAGAAAGTATATAATTACCATACCCATGTAACTTAAAAAGATTATAGGGCATATGAACAACATTGCCAACAAATGAGACAACTAAGATGAAATGGTAGTGTTCCAAAAAAATATACAAATACAAGACAACCTGAAAAAGAAATTAAAAATTAGAGCAGATCCACTTATCCAGATGATAACTGTGATCTAAAACTTTCCCACTATTTAAAACCTAGGCCTATGTATACCATTGAATTGTTTCCAATATTTAATGAAAAAGAATAAAAAGTCTGATAGAACTATTTCAGACAACCAGGGTGGAAGAAACAAATCAAAAGCTCCCTGTATTAACTTAATATAGGTCAGTGCTACCAGCAAGATGAGTCTGAGTTCGAGCTCCTCCTGCCTGCACTGTCCTGGGACTGTGCATCTGACAAGAGAAGTTTGAGTTCAGCTCCTCCCTTCTTCCATTGACCTGGGACAGTGTGGCCAGCCAGAGAAGTCTGAGATGCACCCCTCCCTCTGTCCACTGGCAGGACTCAGGGCCCGGAGACCTTCAGGCATGCTAGAAACACAGTAGCAAATACACACATGATGGACAGGCGGACTTAGAGGTGTGGAAATATCCCATCCAACATTAGCAATATGAGCCAATTGGTGATGTCTACACTTTCGTTTTTGTTTTATTCTCCTCCTCCTCCTCTCTTTTGTCAACTATCTCACTTGATTTTATGATTCTTTCATGGAAATAAAAATTCTCTCTTCTTTCTGTTTCACTTCAAAACTCCTAGAACTTTTATTCCAATCCTTCCTTCCTATGTCCTACAATTATGCAAAACATCAGTGATCATCCTGTGCCCTTTACCCTTGCTCCTACTATATTTAACCTCATTTATGTATCCATCCTACCTACTATTCTTTTAAACTCCCCCCACAATGGCACAAAATCACTCTACTAAGTGTAAAATCATTACATACAAGTTCCTGGTATAAGTTGAATTATGTTGTATTTCTGTAGACCTTCCTTCTATGGTTATAGAGATGAGGCTAATAGCATAGTTTGTCAGTAACCAGGCTGTACTTGAGTCTATTGTTATCACCAAATGAACTACTTTATCCAGAATGTCATACATGCTGTAATCAGTTTTTCTCCCCTGTATGACAACACTGTGATTTCAAGGGGCCATAACCATCATCATAGTGCAGTACCAAAAGAATGAGCCCTACTTCAAAAAGATAGGAATTCAGTCTTCTTTTTTTTTCTTTTCTTGGCAGTACTGGGGATCAAACTCAGGACCCTGCGCTTGCTAGGCAGGCGCTTATTCCACTGAGCTATATCCCCAGCCCCAGGAACTCAGTCTTAATATGTTAGGAAGATATGTTTTTGGAATACTTATAAAAACCAAGAACCACTTACACCTCAAAGATATCCAGAGAAACAGACACCTCCTAGGCAAGCCTAAACACCAGTGATAAGGCTATCTAACATAAGAATTCTATAAGAATCAACACAGATAATTGAATAAAATAGAAAATCACAGACAAAGAAGAAAAATGCAATCCCAAATTCCCAGCACACCCAGGACCAGTCCAGATCACAAAGAGATAGAGGAAATCAGAAACCAACAAAATGAAAATCTCTGAAATAATAGAAGTAAAAAAATGGAAGAGGCGTGAAAAAACTAATCTCTGAGGTGCAAAAGGAAATCACTATCAAAATAAAAGGCATCAAAGCAGAAACAGATAAACTGAGGAGCTTGAGAAAACAATGGAAACCATGAATGCCAAATATAGACAAGAAATGGAATCAGTGAAGCAGATCCAGACAGAAATGTAGGAGATTAGGAAATGATTGAAGTTTAAGTAGCAGATTGAATAAAGATGAGGATAGAATATCAGATCTCAAAGATGGGAATAGGACTAGCAACCAGGAAAAGAAAGATATCTTAAAAATAACAAGAGATCACTAAAAACCAATCCAACAGCTACAGCATGAAGCAAAGATGAACACCTTAAGATTGGTTGGAATCAGCAAAAAAACTGTAGATTGTACAAAAATCATTAAAAATGATTTCACAGAAATAGTGGTGGAAAAGTCCTAAACATGGATAAAGAATTTGACATACATATAAATGAAGCATATAGAACTCCAAATAGCCATGACTAAAATAAATCTACACGAAGACATATAATAATCAAGATTCCAGAAATTCAGCACAAGAACAAATTATTAAAAGCAGCTAGAAGGAAAAAAAATTATATCACCTATAAAGGAAAGCCCATCAGAATCACAGTAGACATCTCAGCACAAACCCTCAAATCAACAAGAGCTAACAGTCAGGTATTTCAAGCCCTAAAGGAAAACACTTTTCAACAAAAATTGATGTAACCACAAAACTACCCTTCAAAATTTATAGAAAAATAAAATATTTCCATGAAAAAGAACTGAAAAAATTTATGACCACCAAAGAAGCTCTACAAAATGTTCCAAAAGATGTATTAGAAAGAGAAAATGAAGAGCACAAACACCTGAATAGCAATAGAAAGAAGCTGCCGGCAAAGCAAATATTTAAACAGAGGAGAAAGACAGGGAGCAAACAACAGGGAAACAACATGAAAAAGAAAAGCCAATACATTTCACTTATGTTCATGAACATAAGTGGTCTCAACTCATAAATCAAAAGAAACAGACTAGGAGAATGCATCAACAAGTAAGATCCAATAGTATGACACATTCAAGAAACACATTTAACCCAAAGAGAAATTCATAGACTAAAAGTCAAAGGATGGAAAACAATTCTCCATACTATAGGAACCCAAAATAAAGCAGGAGTAGCAATCTTGTTTGCAGACCATGCAAACTTTAAGCCAAAACTGATCAAAGGAGATGAGGAAGGTCACTACATATTTGTTAAGGGAAAACTACAAAAAGAAGAGATAGCATTCCTGAATATTCATGCATCAAACACAGGTTCATCCAACTACATAAAACAATTATGAACAGATATCAAAACCAGAGAAGAACTAACACAGTTATAGTGGGGGACTTTAATACACCACTCTCACAAATAGATAGGTCAACTAGACCAATGATCAACAAAGAAATATTAGAATTAAACCAACCCTCACAGGAGGTCCATTTTACCAAATAGACTTGGCCTGTTTTACCAAATGGTCTCTTCTACTAAAAGGACTTTGTAGATGTCTATATTCTGCCCCAAAACATTAGAATACACATTCTTCTCAGCTGTACATGGGATGTTCCCCAAAATACATTATATATTAGTTGACAAAACATATTTAAGTAAACTGAAATCATCCCATGCATACTACCTGACACCACTGCAATTAAAATGGAAAGCAATGACAAAGGAAATTACAAACATTACATTAACACATGGGAGTTAAACAACACCTTTAACTAGTTGTGAATAACCAAATGGTCACAGAGGAAATTAAAGATGAAATTAAGCAGTATATACAATTGAACAATAATGCCAATACAGCATATCAAAAATTATGGGATGTGATGAAAGTGGTCCTATGAGGAAAATTTATAGCGATAAACTCACACATCAAGAAAACAGAATGAGCTCAAATAGACAACATAATGTTGAACCTCATACTTCTACATAAAGAATAAAGCAAACCAAAAGCTCATATGAGGGAGGAAATTATAAAAATATGAGCAGAAATTAATGCAATAAAGACTAAGAAAACAATACAAAGAATTGATGCATTGAAAAATTGGTTCTTCAAAGAATAAATAAAATTGATAAACCATTAGTCAACCACATCAAAAAGAGTAAAGAAAAACACAAATTCAGGCAATTAGGAATGAAAGAGGGAAAATCACAACAAATCCCATAGAAATCCAGGAGATCATCAATACCTGTTATTCTAATAAGATGAAAAACACAGAAGAAATGGACAGATTCCTAGACACAATAAAATTGCCATACTGTCGATATGAATATTCTATGTAACCTGATATCAGCCAATGAAACTGAAATGTAATTAAAAATTTACCAACAGGAAAAGACCAGGACCTTGTGGATTCAATAAAATTGCTGAATTCTACAAGAAATTTAGAGAAAAACTAATGCCACCAATACTGAAACTCTTTAAAGAAATGAAAGGGAAGCAGTGCTTCCAAAATCATTCCTAGAAGCAAGTATTAGACTGATTCCAAAACCAGAGAAGAATGCAATTAGAAAGGAAAACTACAGGCCAATTTCCCTAATGAACATTGGTTCAAAAGTCCTTAAAAATATAATGTCAAACAGAATGCAGGAAAGTATTAAGGTTATAAATCATAAGCAAGTAGAATCCAGCCCAAGAGGGGCTGGGGATATAGCTCAGTGGAATAAGTGCCTGCCTAGCAAGCTGCAGGGTCCTGAGTTCGATCCCCAGTACCGCCAAAAAAAAAAAAAAAGAATCCATCCCAAGAATACAGGTATATTTCAGCATATGCAAATCAATAAATATAATACACCAGACTATAGATTGAAAGACAAAAATCATAAGATCGTCTCAGTAGATACAAAAAATAATTTGACAAAGCCCAACACCCATTTATGATAAAACTCCACAGAAAATTGAAATAGATGGTATTTACCCCAGCCATCTGTAAGAAACCAACATCTAACATTAAATTAATGGTCAAAAGCTAAAAACTTTCCCTCTAAAATCAAGAATAAGATACCACTTCTATTCACCAATAGCCAGAACAATTAGAGCAGAGAAAAAAATAAAAGGAAGAAAAATAAGAAAGGAAGAGGTTATCATTATTTGTAGATAAAATGATAGTCTACATAGGAAGACCTTAAAAACTCCACCAGATTTAATATACAAATTCAATAGAGTAGCAGGACCAAAGTAAAGTCTCAAAAATCAGTAGCATTCCTATACAAAGCAATGAACACACAGAGAGAAAAATTAGGGACCACATACTCTTTACAACAGCATCCAAAAAATGAAATATTTAGTAATCAATCCAACAAAGGTTTAAAAAAGAACCTGTTCAGTGAAAACTACTGTACCCAAAAAGGAGAGGAAAGAGGATATCAGAAAATGGAAAGATACACTTTGCTCATGAATAGAAAGTACCAACACAGTAAAAATGTCCATACTTCCTAAATTGTTGTATAGATTCCATGCAATCTCAATCAGAATATCATTATCATAGCTCACAGATCTAGACAGAACATTCCTCAAATTCATTTGGAACAAGTAAAGACCTAGAACAGTAAAAGCATTTCTTGGCAACAAAGGCAAAGCAGGAGACATTACAATGCCAGACCTGAAATTATACCACAAAGCTACTGTAATAAAATCAGCATGATATTGACAGAAATATAGACCTGAGGATCAGTGGTACAGAATAGAAGATGCAGACACAACTCCAGACAAGCTCAGTCACCTTATCTTTGACAAAGGAGCCAAATATGTTCACTCAAAGAAAGATAGTCTCTTTAATAAATGGTGCTGAAAAAACTGGCTTTTCACTTACCAAAACTAAAACTAAACACATTATTTATCACCATACCCTAAACTAAAGTCAAAGTGGATCAAAGATCTAAAATTAAAATAGAAAGACTAAATGTGCGGGAAGAGAAAATAGGTAGAAATCATGAAGACATAGATGTAGGCAGAGACTTCATGAACAAAACACAGACTGCAAGGTAAATATTACAAAAGAATCAACAAATGTGATCTCACCTTATTAAAAAGCTTTTGCACAACAAAGAAAATTACCAACAGAGTGATAAGGCAACCAACAGAATGGGAAAAATTTATTGCCAGTTTTCCTCAAAGGACTTCTATCTAGAACATATAAATGATTGAAAAAAGAAAAACCCATTTCAAAGACCCAATCCACAAATAGGCATCAAAGGTGCATACAGTCTTCTCAGATGAAGAAATACGAGCAGAAAATAAATATATGAAAAAATGTTTAACATCATTGGTCATTTGAGAGCTGCAAATTGAGACAATACTGAAATCCAATTTCACTCCAGAAATAATAGCTGTCATCAAGAAATCAACCAATAATAAATGCTGAAGGGGCTGTGGGGAAAAATGAACTCTACTCTACTGTTGGTGGGGGTGTAGACTCATGTAACCACTGTAGAAATAAGTATGAGGATCTTCAAAAAACTAGAATTAGGGTCCCATTCAACCCAGCTATTCCCCTTCTGGGTATCTTCCCATAAGAATTAAAAACATTATAGCACAGCAATGCATGTACACCTATGTTTATGGTAGCATAATATGTAGTAGCTAAATCATGGAAACAACCCAGACATCTATCTAGCAACCATGGACAGGAGATATATATATGCATTACTTAGCCATAAAGAAGGATATAGTGGACCCTTTTATGGGTAAATGGATGCAATTCAAGACCATACTTATAAGTGAAATATATTAGACCCATATGTGTATAAATCACATTGTTTCACTAGTGTGAGTAACCGAACAAACAGATAAGATCCAAAATATACAGTGAATATTGCTAATTGAGAAAAGACTGTTCAAAAGAAAAGACAAACTGTGATGGGGAAAGGGGAAAGGAAAAAAGGAAATATATACATTTATACACAAGATAGTTAAAATAGTTATACAACTAGTTTCTCTTAGTTCATCAAAAAGAAAGATTTGTGCTAATATTGTTTGGACAAGATATCATGCCTATAGATTGTACTCTGAATTACTACTCTCAGGACAACAATACACAATCTATTAATTATTGTAATTCTCTTACTAACTTGTTTTGAAACTGTTTTATTGCTATTTTATTTTTTCTCTTTAAAATAAAAAAGTCAATATCATTCAAAGCCAATACATTACAAGCAAAAAGTAGAGTCTAAAATCCCTCAGGAACGTAGACACCAACATCATTTATAACATACTGAACTAAATGGAAAACATTTATCTCAAGTAACCAGGCTGGTATAAATTTGAAAATCACTGTTATACAAAACATCGACCAAAAAAACAACTAAAGAAAAATAGTCATTGAAATGGACACAGAAAAACCATTTGACCAAATCCATTCTTTTTTTTTTTTTTTTTGCGGTACTGGGGATCGAACTCAGGATCCTGCGCTTGCTAGGCAAGCGCTTATTCCACTGAGCTATATCCCCAGCCCTTCCATTCTCAATCATGATAAAAAGTGGCATCCAAATATAGAGATGGGAACTCCCTTAACCAGAGTAAAAGAAAGAAAGACATCTACAACAACCTTCCAGCTAACATCATACCCAGTGGTACATACATGAATGCTTTCCATCTACAAACCAAGAACATGACAAAGATTGCCCTGTCGCTATTTCTAGTAAACATTATATTGGAGTTTCTAGTTGACAAAGACAAGAAAAGAAATAAAACCCAGGGATATAGCTCAGTGGCACAAGCACCTGCCTGGCAAGCGCAAGGTCTGGCGTTTGATTCCTGGTACAAAAAAAAAAAAAAAAAAAAAAAAGGCATCTATATCGAATAGGAGAAGCAAAACTATTTTTTTCTTGTATTAAGGTCTACAAAACTGTATTTCTGTATATTATATTACAATTTTAGTAGCAAATCTAATAGAATTTGAAACAAAGCTAATAGAATTTCTAGGTGAATTTAACAAAGTTGGACTATACATGATCAACTGAATTGACTTTAGGATGGTATGCCCTAATCTTTCCTAGAATATGCTTAGAAACATTTTCATCCTATTGAGAATCTACTTTAGCTCAGTCTGGATTCATCATTGCAGTAATGATTTATTGCACATGTATTATATGCCAAGAATCAAAGTTACAAAGATGCATCAAACAATGGCTCCTTCTGAAGGTCTAAGGCTCCAAAATGAAGAAGTCATATAAATAAATACATAAAAAGCACTAAAATATGCTTTGTTTGAGGTGTTGCTTAAACACAATGAAATCATTGGCCATTTAATTTGGTGGGAAAACAGATCAGGAAAATTTAACAGATATAGTGATTGGATGAGGAAGAAAAGGAAGGGGATTCCATGTATGAGAAGCAGTTGAGCAACTCATGAAAATATGAAACAGTAAATTACTTTTAATAGAATCTCTCATGGTATATTATAATGGGGACATTTGCAGTAGATACAATGAGGAACAAACACTCTGAGAAAGGTAAAGGCCAGACTGGGAAGATGCTGTGAGCAAAATGATTGTAAAGATAGCTTGTATAATTTAAAATGCTTTCAATTCTCATTACCTGCTTGTATGTTGTATAATGAATGAAGCATGGAAAAGTTAGGAGTTATAAATGAAACTGCCTAAAGAAAATTAATAGCTTTTGCTTCAAGATCTCATTCCTGATCCATTATATATAAGTTCATAATTGGGATTTTCATCCTTCAAATACAAATAGATGGACGTGGATTTGTCTTAGTGGTCATGCTTGTGCCTTCACTTTTGGCTCCATAACTCACTCAGATTTGAGCTATGAACTACTTGCCATTATTTATGTTGTAGTTGCATTGAAACTCTAGAGTCAATTTAAAGAAAGTTACCACAAAACAATTTTTATTTGTTTTTGCAAGAGTCACCCAAATACCAGGGTTTGATTCTGTTAATATTCTTTTGCTCCCCAGTTTATCTATGTTAGATAAATACTAGAGTGTAGTTGATAATTCTCCAAGTGTGAACCAATCAAAACAGAAACTTTCTCTCAACTATTTTCTGTTAAGATGAATCATAAATTTGAATATTCAGTTTTTATTTTTAAGAGTAATTGTAACTTCATGCATTCAGCAATGATGATAACATATTATGAACTAGAGTTCAAAACAGATCCACTTTTGCACTGTCATTTTCAGATGTGTGATATTTTGCTCCACTGACCAAAACATTTCACTGGCCTCCAGTTTTATTTAGTGAAGGCCAACAAAATTCCCCAAGGTCCTGTATGATCTATGTCTTAGCCAAAGTTCTGAGTTTTAAAATTATAAATTATTTTACTTTAGTTTATTAGTACATTTTATGTGCATAATTTTTACATTCCCTACTAGTAGTTGGCCCATGTGCCTGACACATCTTAATTCCCTTCTCCACCCCCATTCTCTTCCCTCCCTCCTTACTCTACCCATCTCTTGACTCCTTTTTTTGGTACATGTTTGGAGCACATAATGTGTACTCTCCTTGTGTGGGGTTGATACATGTACATAACCCATCCCAATTCCTTTTTATTAGCCTGTGTCCTTTCCCTGCCTCTCATCCCAGCCTCATAGCTATTCCTAGGCACAGAAGGCATTCTTCCCCCTTTGCCATTTTTAGCCTTACTTCATACTCTGATAGAAAGCCTTATTCTAAAGAATCCAGTGGTTTGTTTACTTTGTCAATTCCTTTAGCTCCATAAGATGTTCCCTTACCTATAAACACTTCCCTGAGCACATTATATAAGTTAGCATACATTCACAAACAAAACGTTTATGGGTGTAACAACATTGTGACCTAGTCAAGCCTTGATCTATAAATTAAAATGCTCCTTTAACTCCTTCTGCTATCAATAAAAATTCACCTCATTAACATATCTTGTCCCTTTAAAAAATGACAAGGTACAAAATTTTGTTATTTAATGGACTAAATGGAGGGGTTTAAATAGCATCAGTACAGACAGCCCTCTGGTTCCATCCCATTCTTGTGTAGGAACCTACTTAGCACCAACTCCATGCAAAGCAATGTGCTGGATAATGAACCCCTTCTGTGATGAAGAGATTAATAATCATGTCTTGCAGAATTTAGATTCAGTTTGGGGAGGTGAGATCTTTCACACATCTAGAAAATTCACAGTAGGCTAAATAGCAGAAGAAAAAGATGCACAGACCACATATGTGTCTGTTTATGCCTGGGTGTTTAATTGTATATGTGGATATCTAATGAAACACAGTATTGACTACCCAATACTTTTTTATTAATTCATCATTTTACTATGCTCTTCTTTCAAAACATGATTTTACATTCCTGAAAAATTTGGTCATCCTATTTTGTATTATTTGAAGTTTCCAATTATTTAATAAATAAACATGCACTTCCATCAGCTGTTGATTTAATAACTATCTTCTACATAGGATATAAACATTTCTGAGGTTGCTGTATGATTTATTCTGAACTCCTTATATCATGAGAAACAGAATTAGGTATTCCTATTCAGAGTATTTAATTTGTTCTATATTCTTGAATAAAAACTAGAGTTTATGTATTTATTTTTCAGATACATTTTTAAGGTGTATTTTTTATGAACTTGAGCCAATAATGACCATAAAATCCACACAACCTAGCTTTATAAATTCTGTCTAATGCAGTTCTTTCCTTCCCGAAGGGAAAGTGAAAAACAAAAATTTGTTTCATTCTGTGGTTTGTGAGTTAGGAAACGAAGGCTTTGTTGACATAGGAAAGGAAGGGAAGCCCCAAGCCAAGGCCTCCCTGAGGGAAATATCTTGTTGCTTCCCGGGGTCTGGCTTGTTGCAGCAGCCAAGTTGTTAACACAAGTGCTGCTGTTCTATCTGTTGGACACATGATCATGGTGGGTGGGGTATAGATGTTTGGAAACTAATCAGGAGCAGAGGGTGTGGTCAGAGTTTCTCTCGAAGTGTTAATGCAGCTAAATACTCTCCAGAGTCTTTCATACCTCATTATGCTTCTAGTTAAGGAACTTGTCAAATGAGAGAAACTGTGGTCCACAGACCACCCCCTTCCCTATGACAAGTGACCTATAAGAGAAGAAAGCATAAAAGAGCAAAGAGGTTGGCAGGTAACTGTAAACATGAAAACAATCAGTACCCAGCATCCTCAAGTGGCATCAGGTTTATCAGTGAAACTATTACATAGCCAAGTCAGGGAAACAAAACCAATTCCCTCTTTCTCTCTCCCTCACCCTCTCTCTCTCTATATAAAATAACTTTGTAATATAGTTACTAGTGTAATATAACTATATATAATACATATAACTGTATTGTGAACATAAATATATATAATAGTTATTTTGAACCAGTAAGTCCACTAGTAAAAAGTACACTTGCCTGTGAAAATTTTCCCTTTTGTGTTATCTCAGAAAATGAGGGAGAGAATAGAAGAACCAGTATCCACCATCAGGAATCTGTTCAGCATGAACTTCCTAGGTAATCACGTGGAGTGAAAAGTAAATGCAACTGAAAGGTATCTCATTTGAAGCACAACAATGCTGGCATGTGGAATAAAAATTGCTTTTCTGATTTGTATTATCTCACATGCAAACAAAACAAGGCTAAACTCTAAGTACTCTGATAATGGGAGGTGTCAGTCCTGTCATGATGCCTGGTACTTAACTGTCACTTAACAAGTGTTAATATTCTGTCGTTAAGAGGTGCTAGTGTACCCAATTGTCCCTTCCAGGCTCTTCTTTTCCTGTTCAAAAAACTGGACATGATAAACAAAAACTGTAGTTTTGCATTTATTAAAGGTATTAATAAAAGAAAGGGGAAGTGCTCTGAAAACAAATGCTCTGCTGAGTGAGTGTGTGCCAGTTACAGTAGGAAAAGCAGTACTCAGAGCAGAGTGTAGGCCAGGCCCATGAAAAGATTCCTGTCTTTTAGATCCTCATTCTAACATCAGAGCTAGGCATCCCATCAAAATCCCACTAGGTCTAGTGCCAGAAATATTGAACACAGCATTCTCCCATTGGCACCAGGTGCAGGGCTCAGAAGCTGCTTCATGCACTTGTTCCCAGTCTCTGTGATTGACAGGTCATGCCCAATTGCCCAGCTGTTTTTCCATACCCTAATCTCCTGCCTCACCCTTCCACCTGTTTTGTTTTTTAATAGCAGTGTGCTTATGCACTGTGGTTCTTTAGTTAGGAAACAAAGGCTTTGTTGGCATGTATATCTTCAAAAACAAGTACATTTAATAACTCTACACAACAGATATACTAGATGCCTGTTACTTAGCTCGTGAAAGTATTTTTTTTTTTTTGCCTAAGCAAGGTGATTAACACATTTGAACTATCATTCAATTTATGGATGTCTGATTTGCACATACTTCAAGGATATACTAGTTATACAAAGTAAGGCAAAACTGCAGATATGTTTTCCAAATGTAAGTTTAATTTTGATTAGTTGAATCAGAGGTTAAATTTCCTTGGAGAGCTGGTTATTTGAAAGGGCCCCAAGGTGAATTCTTTTGGTTAAGCATAAACTCTTTCTGAATGGTGAAAAATTTGTGAGAAACTTGATGATAACTTCTGCTGGCCAGAAAGAAGTGCTTGTCAAGTTTACTAAGTGTGCAATCTAGGCAAAAGCTCAGGGAGGGTGAAGGAAAGAGCAGGTTATGGGGAAGGAGTGGGCAGACCTTCAAACAAATCTGTGTGGATTTCTGACCTTGGCTAAATGACAGATGCTTGGTTTCCAGACACAAAATCATGCATACATATACAGTGGCACCTCTGTTTACAAAGGTAATTTGTTTTTCAATTTTGACACAGTGTCTGTTTTTGTGAGAAGATGGCTGAGGTCTTGTTTGTCACTTGATGTAGAGTTTGTAAACAGAAGTGAAAGCTTGCCAAATGCTCTGAGTGAACCCAATTTTCTGCCAACAGAAACATTTTTCAACCACAGTATTACTGTACTTTTTGGATTTTGATACTGACTTTTTCTCCTGTGTGTAGAAGCTGCATTTTAGAAATTGAAAATGCTGTATCTATTTTCTAAGTTTGGAGCAAGCACTACATATGAGGGCAGAATTAATGATACTGAAAAACTTGAGGGCAGAAGGCAAGAACAAAAGGAGTACAACCTCCAGGAAAGACCAATAGTTAGGGCATAGCAAAAGGAAAGCAAATTGGTAAAAGGCAGCCTATACAGAAGAGTAAGTGTGTGGTATTATCAGAGAACATACAAAGAACCTTTCAAGGAGAGAGTGATCAACAATTATTTAATTGCTATGGATAAGTCAAATTGTACAAAGTTCAAGGGTTACCCTTTAAGTTCAGTGATAATGAGATCACTGCAGACCCTTGACAGATTAGTTTCAATGTGACCAGAAAGCTAGATATGGAAATAGTTGACACATGTCTTTCAAAAGTAAGTTGTCCCAGAGGTTGTTGGTTATCACCTGCCTCTGGGACAATTTAGTGGGTGAAAACTTGATTTCCTTAGAAAGTCTGAAAACAAGGTAGGATTCTGTTTATGCAGAAAAGCAGTGTGCTCAGAGATACCTGACATGAAGTGACATAAATGCTTACTTGTCCAAATATGTGCCCTTAACTTAATGATGTCAATTTATCTGCATATGATGTTTTTGCCCATAAATTTTAAAATTCTCTCAAGAAGTTCAAGAATTTCTTTGCATTATTCCATATCCTGGTGACAACATTATAACCTATTTTTAGACAGCATTGAGTTCAGTCTCTCCCCACAGTTTTTATATACTTGCCACTTAGGAATTACTAAATCTAAATTAAAATATATGTATTCACTGGTGCTTAGCTTGTTTGCCATTCAACAAATACCTATTGAAAGAAATTATTATTTTTGGTACTCTGGCATATAACCAGGCTGAGTAATTTATGTATGTATACAACCTACTATATGAAATAGTAATAATTTCAACATCTATATGTTATAAACATAAGCAACTTTTAGAAAAATTTAAACAAAAGAAAAATTGGATTTGATTCAGGGAGTGTGGAATCATTCCAAATATTTCAATTAAGTGGATATATAAAGTGCCCTGACTTCCCCGTCCCTCTTTTACCATTCTCATTTATCATACTTCTCAAACCTTTTAATATAGGTCTTTTTCAAAAACATTTTCTAAGATCCTAAAATCCTATGAGTCTAATAGTCTGCTGTCAATACAAAACTGAATGTATATACATTTACTAAATGGACACGACACCATAAAGTGTTTGGTGGGCATCAGAGCATAGGAAGAGTCAGATGAATGCCGTGGACTGTGTTTGAGGTTAAAATGCGTCATGCCTCTGACGAATAGCAGCTCCAGTTTTCCCCTGGCCCCTCAGTCACATTGGGAGAATTTCCAGACAGTACCTGCAAGAGTGTGCATATCCTGTTTCAGCCTGAAAGGTATCACCATTAATACAAACAGATCTGACAAGCTAAAGGTGATACAAAACTGCCCAGCATGGCTTACAGAGTCAGAAAAGTTGATTAACTGTTATTTCCTGATCTATAAATCATCGATTTCTAACTACATATGTGTTTTCTATAAAATATTGACTGTGAGTCTTTGTTATTTAAAAAGAATCCTATTTTACAATAAGTTTGTGAATAATAATGAATATGGTACAAAGGAGGAGTATCTTGCTATAAACCGTGCAAAATTGGGCCACGAATTTAAGCGCTTTGGTAATATACTTGTGTGTCTTGTTAAAATTAACCTTAAGACTTTCCATCTCATGATATTCATTTGCCTTAGTTTAACTATAAAATTAGGCATTCATAGAAAGATCCTCCTCAATAGTCTTTCCTTAAGAACTACTAGTAACAATTCCAATGAAATTAAAAGCACATTTATAAAATATTTTCACACTCATTATATCATTTGATTCACATACTCTGTGAAGTAGGTGTCACTAAGTGTGTGTATGTATATATGTATGTGTTTGTTTCTTCATTTATTTTTTGAGCCAGAGTCTTCCTGTATTGCCCAGGCTAGTCAGGATCATGGCATTCCTCGTGCCTCATCTTCCCTAGTGCTGGAATTACAGAAATGGAGCATCACACCTCACATTCATTAACTGTGTTTAAAACGTTAAAGAATAAAATTCAAAGAAAATAATTTTTTCCAAGATTATACCATGACATAAAAGGGACTACATTACAGGACTTGTGATTTTTAGTAGCTTTCTTTGTTATCATGATTATATTTTCAGGACAGATTTGTTACTACAGGTGAGAGTCACGAGCAAAGAAGAGATTGAGTAAACTTGGCATCTCATAGGAGCTTCTTTTAAATGCAGAATTGCAGTTCCAATTTCAAGCTATCTGAATCAGAATCCACATTTTTAAAGCCTTAAAGTATAATTCATTGGTACATTAAAATTTAAGGGAGAATTAAATAAATTATCACATTTAATCATCTGTTGATTTATTTACACATATTTGTGAACCTGTATCTAAGAAATATTTACTGAGTATCTCTGATCTGATAAATTTGACAATATTTGCAAATATAACATAGGAATTACTTTAACTTTCAGTGCTATAAATATCTACTTGCTGAATGATTTTTATTAACTTCACGGATCAAGTCAGTGAAATGAATGGTTGATTATAAAAACTAACTTATTTTCCATTTTTCAGTGAAGTGGCACTAAAAAAATTGGTTAGAAATCAGAAATATCATCCTATTGTTACTTTTCCTTGACTTATAGATCATGAAGTCATTGCATGAGTAATGGAGGCAGACTTCAGAAGCCTGAGGGAAACAATCAGAAGTGGGGCATGGAAGGGCCAGGGATATAGCTCAGGGGCACAAGTGCCTGCCTAGCAAGTACAAGGTCCTGGGTTCAATTCCCAGTATAAAAAAAAATCAGCAGAATTGGGGCCTGGAATACTACCTCAAGAATATGGCTGAGCTGATTGAGGCCCTGAGCTTATTATTCTCTATTAATAGCAGTGTCTTACAGGAACACACCAGATGTCTCTCTGTCTATATTTTCTTTATTGCTTAATCAGGTGTCTTATCTAAATTTAATCATCTATCTATTCAGAACTCATGATCAAATGCAGTTTCATAACTATATCCTTGTCTTCTTGCTTTAGCTTTTATTAATTCTAAAACTTACATTTATTTATGTTATGTTATCATTATCTAAAGCACAGGATAACTTTGCTTGTCTCAATTAGATTGCAACTAGACAACAACATTAAAGACTAACATTTTAGGAAGTGTAGTCATTCTGGAGGTGGAGATGGTCACCTGAATTGTCAGCAGTTGATCTCAACTATATCTATAGGATGAACTGCATTTTGAATCACCTATTCAATGCTTTACTTGTTGAATATTCAGACACAGTCTTACTGTTTCTATAGAGAGCTTTCATTCAGAATAATCTGACCCACACCGGCTGACATTCCCAATCTTAATGGGCCATTAAGTGGAGTATACACATTAAAAACTATTAAAAAACCATTTTCTTCACACCTCTGAAATTATGAAATCAAGGCTGCAAGATTTATTGTTAGCCATATACACAGTTTCTATTGCCCTAGGTGTTATACTGCTTTAATAGAGATGCTATACATCTCTAAATAACTCTTTGTTGATGGCATAATAAAATGTTTTGCAGTCAACATAACTTACTGATTGCAGTAGGCTTGGAATTCTACGTGAAACACCAGGAAAACATGAAATGCACACTGTTTTATGGGGCTTAAAAACTTTTATGAGGCCAAATATCTGATTTTTATTTCTGCTGCTGACTTCCTGTTTCATTTAGAGAAAAAATATATCAAGCTAGAAAAAGTCACTCAAATGATGAAGTGTTTGTACCTGTATTTGGCTAACTTTTAAGAGGATTTAACTGACTTACTGATTGGAATACCAGAAGAATAGAGATTGAAAAGAAAGCAGACACTAAAAGAAAAATTTATGCAGACTTTTAATACACTGAATTGTGTAACTGGTCCTATTTAGACATTATCTCTGGCTCTAAGTTTTAGGGGATAAAAGAAAAGCTATAAATGCATATACTTAATAGTATTTTAGGGCTTCCCACTCAAATGTTCCAAGAAACTTGGGTATTTATTAATTCCAAAGAAATCAATCTTGCTTCCAAATGCCAAACAGAACTGGATGTTCACCATTTTCAGTTTCCATTGCTCTGTTCCTGGTTCATCTGATGAATTTTCATGTGCGGTGGTGCCACTTGTGTGATAGGCCACATAACACTCCTAGGAACCAAAGGCTGTGGATGTTATTCTTACATTTTTAAGTTTAAATATTTCTCCCCAAACATATCAGCTATGCAAATATGGTCCCACTGAAGAAGTTTCTAATCTTATCCATAATCCATGCAAAACCCTGAAGTCAGAACATGTTCAAAAAGCACAAATAATAGAAAGGAGGCCAGCTCTTGCAAGGAGAATGAGACAGTTTCAGGTAATAGAAACGCAGAGCTTTAAAAGTCATGGTAAGAATGCTGGGCTGAGTTTTGTAAGTTGATAGATCTTTGCAAGATTTTATGGGGAAAATGTCAATTACATGGAAAAAGAGTCAGATAGAGGGCAGTGAAGATAGGAGTGGAATCAGGGAGAACAGTAAAAGCAGTTGAGAAAATAAAGGACCAATATTGACCACTGACAATTATTTTTTTTATTCTCAGATCCTCAGTTGCCCAGGGTGGGCTTGGACCTCCTGCCTAAACCTCCTAGAATACTGGAATTACACATATGTATCACCATGCCCATCTTAACAACTGGCTTTGAAATTACAGATATTATCAGAGACTTTAAGAGGAACAGCTTCATTACAATGGTGGAAATAAAAGTTTGTTTGTACATCCTGTCCACTGCTTTTTTAATGGATTGGTTCTGAGGTTTTAGTGTGATTTACTCATTCAACATAGCACTGTTTCAAAATTAGGCACTTACTATGTGCCAAGGAATATGCTTCTTGCTAGAGCATTAGTTAATGCAGCCTTGGTTCTTTTACTCGTTATTACATAAGAATAACAGACAAACAAAATAATAAAATTATAACCCAATCCTTAAATTTTTAAATAGTTTTATGTATAGTACTTTCAGATTTGCAAAATAGTTTTCTTGCTTGCTTCCTATTTACATAAGAGTTGCATGCGCTGCTGTGGTTATTTTCATTTCCTGAAACAGGGCAGAAAGCAATGCAAAGGGTGAAAATAGGAAAGAATTGTGCGTGGAAACTTACAAATTTAGGACAGATTGGTTTGTACCATACAACACAAGAGCCTCATGAACCAATCAGAAGGACATATTTTAGTGAACATACCAAAAAGCACTTAAACAAATATCCCCACCAAATTTATCTGGATGCTTTGTGTGTATGTGTGTGTGCGTATGTGTACATGTGTTTGTATGGCCATACAATTTAATAAATTCAGCTGTGTTTATTCAACAATGAAAGATTCAACATACGCATAGAGGAAACATAGAGAGCTAGAGATTTCTTAGCTTCATTTTGCTGAGGAGTACATGTAGAAAAATTGTATGAGCCATGAAAGCCAAATGACACTATCTTACTTATCCATAAATACAATACAAACAGGTACTTAAGATAAATTTATATAGAAAGCATTGCTTTTAAACTTGAAACTAGTGACCCAGCTGATTAAACGGATGTAGTCAATTTAGAAGCACTATTGAGAATAATCACAAATACTATTCAAAAGATTGGAAAAAAAGATTGACTAGAAAAATGAGATTATATAATATGGAAAAGAATAAGTTAAGTGATGAACTCTTGTTGTTGTTTTCAGATCCTACTTTATTTTAAAGAGAGTAAAAAACAATAAAAGTGATACAGATTTTCAAAACAAGATTCTAGGAAATTAACAATGGTTGTTATACTGCACACTGTTATCTTCAAGGCAGTTGTTCAGATTACCAGATATAGGCATGCAGAATTGATTAAACAATTAAGCATTAAGTGTTCCTTACAATAAACCAATAGAAATTAGTGTACAATTATTTTAGCTATGTTGAAAGAAGAAAAGAAAGAAGGAAGGAATGAAGGAAAAAATATATAAACTATTGCTTTGAAAACTGCAAGTGTTTGTATTATAGATGATAACCCTCATTTTTTTTACAAAAGTATAGAAAAGACCTGAAATTAGATAAAGCAAATTTGTCTTGCCAAGAAAGTTGCACAAATGTTGAGCTGTGTTAAAAACTGGAGACTGAAATTGTGTTTTAATTCACTATATTTTAACACATGAGCAACTATGACGATGCTGTTTTCCAAGCCTTCCTTTGCTATCTTGGTCCCTTGGTGAAGAATGATAAACATAGATTCTCCTAATTGTCATATGGGCAGCGAGAGTAAAAGATAGAGAACTGGTGACTGTGGGCACAAGGCCGAACCATGAACATCTTCAGGAACCCCTGTGAGCTGCTGCATGTCTCTTCAACCAGCATGCAAGGCAGGTGGAGTCCCAGACAACTTCTGGGGCCTCAGTGGCCACTTCCTGCAACCCTAGCATTACCGTGGGATTCAGGCCAAACACAAGACACTTTCAGGAACCCCAGTGAGCTGCCCCTGCACCTCCCTGATCAGTGTGCAAGGAAGTGGAGCCCCAGGCACCTTTTGGGGCCTCAGGGGCCACTCCCTGAACCCCCAGACCCCCACAGAAGCTTGACTTAACTCCGACATTTACAGAACACCTGTGAGACACTCCCACACCTCCTCCACTAGCATGTGATGGAAGTGACACCTGGGACACATTCTGGGGCCTCAGAGGTCACGCTGAGCATGACCTGCACCCCCGCAGGAGCTGAGCTGAAACCCAGACAGAGTCAGCGGCCTCAGGGACTCAACCCTCACCCCTCACCCTTCCCCTGCCAGCGTGTGAACCAGATTGGGTCTTGGGCTACACCTAAATCCTCAGTGACAACAATCTGCACCCCCCGCAACCTTATGGAAGCTAGGCTGAACCCTGGACAGCTTCACAAACTCCAGTGAGCCTCCCCTGCCCATTTCTCACCAGCCTGGAAGCCAAGTGAATGCAAGAAAGTTTTGGAAGCATCAAGGACCCCACCTTGCCACCACACAGGAGCATAGGAACCATGCTGAACACTGGGGATCTTCAAAACCTTGTCTTGCCACTCCCACATCATCATGAGAGTGAGTCTGAGTTACAAGGAGCCGCTGGATATTCAAAATGACAATATAAAGGAGGACAATGGAATCTCAGACCTCTACTCCACCCAGAACAAGCCCAGGAGATATCAACACAGAAAAGCCTGGAAGTCATATACCTGAAATTTGTGAAATGGTAGCAACTGAAGTAAAGAAACAACTCCATCAAGCCATAAAAGACATCAGATCAGAAACAATCTCTCAGGTAAAAAAAGAAATGACAACAATAATGAAAGAATCGCTCAGCACATCCAAAGAATACATTAATAAGAAAATAGAGGAGCATGAAAAATTCATGGAGACCTTGAGTGAACAATATAGAAAAAAACTAGAATGCATTAAACAGATTCAAACAGATATCCAAGTAATTAAATTTTCCACCTGAATGAAACTGTAGACTCTCAGACCTTGAAGACAACATTGCCACTAACAAACATAAAATGAAGAATCTCTTAAAAACAACAAGGAACCAGGAAATAACACTTCAACAACTGCAAGATGGAGAAAAGAAAAACAGTGTAAGATTAATTGGTATCAACAAAATAGCAGGTGTCAACACAAATGACATAAAAAGACTATGTGTAGAAATAATAGCAGAAAATTTCCCAGGCATGGGAAAAGAATTGGACATACAGATAATTGAATCATATAGAACATCAATTAACCAAAATAAATCTACACTCAGATATAAAATGATCATGATACCAGAAACTCAACAAAAGATCAGAATAGTGAAAGATGTTGGAGAAAAGAAACAGATCACCTATAAAGGAAAGCCCACCACAATCAAGGCAGATTTCTCAACACAAACAATCAAGCCAAGCAGAGCTAGAAGTGAAGTATTTCAGGTACTGAGAGAAAACAACTTCCAACCCAGATTGATGTACCCTGCAAAACCATTGTTATGGTTGATACATTGTGTCAACTTGGGGAGTATAGAGGTTTGGCTGAGCAACTCAGCAGGAAGCTAGGGTGCTTACTTTGTATATATCCTGAGCCTGTGGAAGAGGTGGGAGTAGCCTGTTTATAATCTAAGGGAAGAAAAGAGCCTACTTTGCCACCATTCCTCCCTTTTACTGGTTGTTTTGCTGTGCTCTGCTGCCACGAACAGTTTGCCCTCTGCCATGTGCCACTCTGCCCCTTAACCAGCCAAATATGGACTGAGACCTCCACAAATTGTAAGCTAAATAAACCTTTCCTTCCTTCATTTTGGGCATTGGATATTTTGTCTCAGCAATGAGAAAAAAGTAACCAAGACAACCATCCTCCAAGTTTAATGGAGAAATAAAATATTTCCACCATAAAGAACTCCTAAAGAAATTCATCAGTGCCAAACATATCCTACAAAGAGTACTAAAATATATTCCAGAAAGAGATAAAAAAGACCACAAATTCAAGAACAACAACAGAAAGGAATCACCAAGCAGAGCAAGGAATTAAACAGAGGCAAAAAGGAGGAAGCAACAGCAGGACAATAACATGACAAACATAAGCAAATACATATTAGTTATAACCATCATTGTAAACAGTCTCACTGCACCAATCAAAAGAATTAGACTGGCAGAATGGACCAAGGTACAAAATCCATCCATATGCTGTATACAAGAAACACATTTAGCTTAAAAGGCAATTCACAGGCTAAAAATGAAAGGATGGAAAACAATATTCCATGTGAAAGGAACCCAGAAAAAAGCTATTTTGTTTGCAACAACATGAACTTCAAACAAAGAAAAATGAAAAAAGGTAGATACTTGTGAAGGGAAAACTTCAAGAGGAAGAGATAACAATCATGAACATCTACGCACCAAATACAGGAGCACCCAACTATATATGACAAATTTTATCAGACATCAAAATGAAATAAGCAGCCATACAATCATAACAGAGGCCTTTACACCCCTCTGGAACAAAGAGATAGATCAACTAGACAAAAAAATCAGCAAAAAATAACTGAACTTAACCAAACTTGTGAACAAATGGACTTAGTAGACCTGTACAGAGTGTTTCATCCAACAGCAACAGAATACACATTCTTCTTAGCTGCACATGGGATGTTCTCTAAAATAGACCATATGCTAGCACAAAGAACATGAGTAAGTAAATGCAAAGGAAATGAAATTATCCCATGCATACTATTGGACCATAGTGAAATAAAATTGGAAATGAATCACAAAAGAAAACACAAAATTCCATAAACACAGGGAAATTAAATAACACCCTCCTGAACAACCAATGGTCACAGATGAAATCAAAGTAGGCATTAAACAATATTTACAATCAAACAAAAATATAAATACAACTTATACGAACATATGGAATGCAATGAAAACAGTCCTCAGAGGGAGATGTGTAGCAGTGAATTCCCACCTCAAGAAAACAGAATGAGCACAAACAATCTTATGTTGCACCTCAAGCTCCTGGAAAAAGAAGAGCAAATCAGACCCAAACCCCAAAGAAGACAGGAAATTACAAGTCTCAGGGAAAAAACTAAAACAATGGAGACTAAAAAAATACAAAGAATTAATGAATCAAAGAGTTGGTTCTTTGAATGAATAAATAAATTAGATAAAACCCTAACCAACCACATCAAAAAAGGAATGAAAAACCTGAAATACATGCAATAAAGAATAAAAGGGGTAAAATCACTACAGATCTTGTAGAAATTAAGAAGATCATCAATACCTACTTTCAAAATCTTTACTCTCCTAGGATGGAAAACACAGAGGAAATGGACAGATTTCTAGATACATTTGAATTACCAAAGCTGAATGAAGAAGATATAAAAATCTTGAATAACCAAATATCAGCCAATGAAATTGAGAATGTAATAAAAAACTTGCCAGTGAAGGAAAGCCCAGGTCCTGATGGATTCACCACTATCCTACAAGAAATTTAGAGAAGATTAAACACAAATTCTTCTCAAACTATCTAATGAAATTGAAAGAGAAGGGATTCTCCCCAACTTATTCCTGTAGGCAAGTATTATCCTGATACCAAAATGAGAAAGGCCCAACCAAAAAAGAGAACTACAGGTCAATGTCTCTAATGAATATAGGTACAAAAATTCTTAATAAAATACTATCAAACAGAATGCAACAAATCATCAAGAAGATTTTACACCATGACCAAATGGGATTCATCCCAGGAATGCAGGCATGTTTCAATACATGAAAATCAATTAATGTAATACACCATAGCAATAGAGCCAAAGATAAAAAACACATAACCATCTTCATGAATGCAGAAAAAGCCTTTTATGAAGTCGAACACTCATTCATGATGAAAACACTACAGAAAATTGGAATAGATGGTCTTTCCTTTAATCTGATCAAAGCCATCTAGACAAACCAACAGCTAATATACTAAATGGTCAAAAATTGAAAGCTTTCACTTTAAAACCAGGAACAAGACAAGGATGTCCACTGTCACCACTCCTATTCAATATAGTTCTGGAAATATTAGCTAGAGCAATTAGAGACAGAAATAAAAGGCATAAGTATAAGGAAGAAGTGAAATTATCATTATTTGAAGATGATGTGATACTCTACACAGAAGACCTCAAAAACTCCAACAAAAGCTTATAGAATAAATCACCACATTCAGTAGTGTAGCTGGATGCAAAGCCAATACTTAAAAATTGATAGCATTCCTGTACAAAAACAACAAACAGACTGAGAAAGAAATTAGTGAAACCACACCTTTCACAATAGCATCTAAAAGGATGAAATCCCTAGAAACTGATCTAACAAAAGAAGTAAAAGATCTATACAGAGAAAATTATAGTACTTTGAAAAAAGAGATAAAAGAGGATATCAGAAAATGCAAAGATATTCCTTACCCATGGATAGGAAGAACTAACATTATGAAAATGGCTGTACTCCCAAAATAGTTACAAAGATTCAATGCAATCTCAATTAAAATACCATTAGTATATCTCACAGACCTTGAGAAAACATTCCTAAAATTCATTTAGAACCAGAAGAGACCTAGTAAAGCAAAAGCAATGTTGGGAAATAAAGGAAAGGTGGGAGGCATCACAGTCCCTGACTTTATATTACAAAGCTACTGTGATAAAGCAGCATGGTACTGGCAAAAAAACTGACCTGAGAATCAACGGAATAGATGAAAAGATGCAAAAAGATGCAGACACAACTTCAAACACACTTAGCCACCTTACATTTGACAAAGAGTCCAAAATTGTTCACAGGAAGAAAGATAGCCACTTTATTAAATAGTGCTGGAAAAACTGGCTTTGCACATGCCAAAGACTAAAACTTGACCCGTTAATCACCATGCACTATACTAAAGTCAAAATGGATCAAAGATCTAAATATTAAAAGAGAAACACTAAATCTATTGGAAGAGAAAGTAGGTAAAAATCTTGAAGAGATATGGGTAGGCAGAGAGTTCATGAACCAAAACCAAACTGCACAGGAAATACTTCAAAGAATGAACAACTTGGATCTCATCTTAGTGAAAAGTTTTTGCACATCAATGAAAGCACCAGTAGAGTAAAAATAAAACCCATGAATTGGAAAAAATTTTAGCCAACTGCCCCTCAGCAA
Source organism: Dinomys branickii (assembly GCA_004027595.1). Taxonomy (NCBI): domain Eukaryota; kingdom Metazoa; phylum Chordata; class Mammalia; order Rodentia; family Dinomyidae; genus Dinomys; species Dinomys branickii. The sequence goes on from PVLD010010586.1 coordinate 66,711, forward strand.
AGGACTGTTCTATAGAACATATAAGAATTTTTAAAAATCAGGACCCCAAAAATTCAAAGATGCAATACAAAAATGGGCATCTGAGATGAATACCCACTTCTCAGATGAAGAAATATTAATGGTGCACAAATACATCAAAAAATGTTCACATCATTAGTCATTTGAGAAATGCAAATTAAAACAACACTAAGATTCCATCTCACCACAGAAAGAATGGCTATCGTCAAGAAATAAACCAATAACAAATGCTGAAGAGACTGTGGAGGAAAATGAACCCTACTCCAGTGTTCATGGGAGTGTAGATGGGTGAAACCACTGTGGAAATCAGGTTGTAGATTCCTCATAAAAACTAGAATAAGAAGTCCCACTTAACCCAGCTATTCAATTTCTGGGTATTTTCCCAGAAGAATTAAAAACATCATACCACAGAGATATTTGTGCACCCATGTTTATAGAAGTATAATTTGTTATAGCTAAATCCTGGAGACAACACAAATGCCCATCCACTGAGGAATGGTTAACAAAGATGTGGTATTTTTATATAATAGAGTATTATTCAGCTATAAAAAACGATAAACTCAAAGCTTTTGTAGGTAAATGGATGTAACTAGAGACCATACTCATAACTGAAATAAATTGGACCTACATGTATAAACATCATATTGTCTCCCTGGTGTAAGAACATAAAAGAGTAAGTAAAACTCCAAATGTAGAATAGATTATACAAAAGGGAAAGAAATTGCTCAAAGGTAGGAACAACTTGGATGAGGGAAAGAAGAAAAAAGAAGGATATATATATATATATATATATATATATATATATATATATATACACACACACACACATACATACATACATATATACACACACACACATATACATACATGTGTGTGTGTGTGTGTATATATATATATATATATATATATATGGGATAACTGTACTTCTGATGTTTGATGCTATATTGAAAGGAATGATTAATGCCTAAACTTTTTTTATATTTTGACCAACTTTACATGCTTATATTTAGTAATATGAGCAACTGATTTGAGCACAGAATTATGAAATGGAACAACCATTGGTGAATTCCTACCATCTAGTGAAACTCTGTGTCATCTCTAATGTTTTATTTAATAATTATTTTTATTCTCTTTAATGGTTTGAACAATCTTCCATTCTTACATCTGGTAATTTGAGCAATATAGTTGAAGATGTAGTATAACAGCCACTGTTAATTCTTCTCATTTTGTTTTGAATCCCTGTATCACTTTTAATGTTCTTGCTTTGTTTTATTTATGTCTGTCATGTTGGTATGCTACTAATGTTCTTTTTTTACTACTCTGTTTAAAATTTTTTAAAAAGATAGAGAACTGACACTGCTAAATGTGGGCTAGAATACTTAGCAACTGGAACTTTAATATATTTCTGATAAGTGCATAAAATGGTACAAGTGATAATACAATTCAAAATGTATGTATTCCAATCTTTTGTGGGAGTCTTTACAGAAGTTCTATTCATATTTTTAAAAAATTCGCAACAATACAAATGTCCACTGGTAAAACATGAATAGACCAATTGTGATATATGAAAAACCAAAATATTACTAAGAATAAAATATGAATTACACATGAAATATGAACTAAAGATGCATAAATAAATGTGAAAACATTGTCTAAGTATAATGAATGAGAATGGGGAAAATTAAAACAGCACATATTCTACATTCCATTTATATTAAATTCAAAAATAAGTAGAAACTGACAGTGATAAATCAAAATAGTGACTGCCTATTAGAGGTGAGGATAATTAAGCAGGGGAAAAATCTGAGATGATTAAGGTTATGTATACAAGAGCGTACATTTGCTGATATTCATCAACTTCTGTAAATGAAATTATAAAATGTGTGTATTTTATTCTGTACAAATTTTACCTTAATAAAAATGGAAATTGTGAAAATGTTCATTTAGTTTATCATCTCACTTAGAATTAAACTTCCTTTGCATGGTTTCTAAGGCTCTGCATGCTCTTAAATTGTCACTTTCCCTTAGACCTCATCCTCCTCTCCGTCCCCCTTTGCGCACTCCTTCCTCACCTGAGAAGCTTCCTTACGGGTTCCTCGCAGGCATATCATGGCCTCACAACTTCGTACTGCTCATTCTCCTGCGGGGAATCCTCATCCTGACCATATGTATAAATAGCTCCCTCACTGATTTGCCATCTTTGGTCAAATGTCACCTCTCTAGAGTGTACAGCCTAAGGTGAAAGAAACATTTTTTTCTATAATACCAACACCTGTCCCCTCCCCACACACATCTCTCCTCATTCCTTATCCTTTCTCCCTTCCAAAGTACATAGTAATCCCAGAAATTATGTATTTATTTATTTTTATGTTTCTGCCTTCCTAGAATGAGGAGTTCTATAGCCAAAGCCTTTGTGTTACTTAGCTGCATCTACTAATGCCTAGAAAAATGTCTGTACACACATATTCAATAAATAGCTGCTGAGTGATTTAATATACATCAGTAGTTAGATAACTTAATAATGGAAAGAAGATGCAAAGACTGGACAGAAAAATAGACTAAATCTTCTGCCTATGTATTGTTGTGTAACAAACTTCCCACAAAGTGTTGGGTGAAGTAAAAAAAATTTGCTCAGAAATTCACAATCTGTGTAAAGTTTGAGAGGAACCATATATCTCTCCCTTTCATGCAGTGTTGGCTCCAATGGCTCTGCTAGTGAGAGGAACATGTGCTTTCAAATCAATTTATTCATGTTTCACCCAGGGGTTCAGCTGAGCTGGGAATGTGAGTTTCTCTTCACATGGTGCTGATGTCCAAGTGCAAGCATCTCAAGAAATAGAAAGCTGAGTCATCTCTTCTACATTGTCATATCATGTAAGCAGTTACAGTGCTCAGATACAGTGCGAGGGAATAAAAACGCTACCTCTTCACGGGATGAGAACCAAAAATGTTCAGGGTCATTTATTTTTGTAGCTACCACACAAGACACTCTTTTAGGTATGTTTGATCACTGTGGAGATTATAATTCTCTTTTTTTAAATACAAGTACAAAAACATATTGACAAACAGACACCAATTAGCATAAAAAATAGTACAATCACAACTAATCTATAGACAAGGTGATATGATCTCAACAGTGGTTATTGCTTTATACATTGATATCTTCGAAGTGTAAATATATAAACCCATATACAGACATGCAAATTTAGTCAGACAATTAATCCTCTCAACAACAGAAAAAACACAAAAACCAAAAATCCAAAGACAAAAACCAAAACAGGCAAACATCAACAA
>PVLD010010587.1:0-70016 GCA_004027595.1 Dinomys branickii
TCTGGGACTTTCCCACGTCTCGCCCTGGCAGCCTGGTCCGCCCTACCACATCTCCCCCGGCATCTCAGAGAAACACGCCCAGTTTAAACTTCCCAGCCGAGGTTCCGGCATTCACGCTCACCAAGTCTGTCTCGAGCTGGTGGTGTTTATTAAGGAGGTTCGCTCCCTTGCTGCTCACCCGGTCGCCATCTTCCCCAGGACAATCCCTTCCAAATCTTGGAGACAAACATAAAATAGCAAATCACCAAATACCTTTTGTATTCCTGCAGCTGAAGTATTACTGCAGACTGGTGATTGAACAGGTGATGTTCACTGTAGCCTCTGTGGTCTTTGCTGTTATTACCAAATTCAGCTATCCACTTTCATCTCCTAATCTCTTCTGTAAAAAGCTATCTATTTGATATTCATAGAATTGGGCTTTAACTGGGTTGGCTATTATACCCAATGTTTAAAAATTAAATTGGGAATGGGAAGGTTTCAGAACAAACTGAAAAAATACATCTCCAGGTGGTACAGGGAAAGAAAGGCTTGAAAAGATTGTTCTGTCAGCCCAAGAGAGTATTAACAAGTGAAAGATAGAACCAAATAAGTTGTGTAACATATGTGTGCTATGCTTTCAACACAACAGAATGAGTTAAGAAATCCTTTGAAAATTGTTTAAAGTGAGCCCTACTTTTATGGCTTAAAACACTCTGATCATTATTTTGGAACTATTTTCCTTAAAATAGTCAAAGGATTCATATTTTAAAAGAAAGCATTACATTATTTCATGTAGTTTGACAACATCAAAAAGTTACAGAAATACAAGTATTTGGTTTTCTGACAACAGAATTTGATGGAGTTGTTTATACCTGAAACAGATTCTCTCTCAGAACAGCATCTCTGACCCCTGGACATCTGAATATTATCATATCTATCTACATGTCCTCCCAAAGCTTCATAGGTGGGGCTTTTCAGAGGTGATTGGTGTTAGGGGTGTGGTACTCATCTCACATATGAGTTTAGAGCTAACTGTGGTGGGAAGAAGTGAGGCCTGGCTGGAGAAAGAGAGTCATCAAGGGTGTGGCCAGAAAAAGTACACCTACCCTCACCCTTAGTCCCTCCATCTGCTTCCTGCCTGTCTTGCCAGGAGCAGCCCTCCTCTGCCATGCCGGCCCGCCTTGGAGCCACCCAACTACGGACTGAAACCTCTACAAACTAAGAAGCAGAATAAATTTCTCCTTCAAGTTGCAGGTATCAGGCATTCTGTCTCTGTGAGGAGAAATCAACCTTATTTTTATATTTTGGATTAGATTTTCCCCAAAGAGTGTAGAACAAGTGTTTCATTTCAGACTGTCTTCACTCAACCCATGCCTTCATATAATACATTATAGTGTCAGACACAGAATTATAAAGCTATGATTGAAAATGTAATAAAAATAATATTTAAAATAACTGACATTTAAATAAGAATGACAGAAAAGAAAAACAAGAGGAACAATTTTCTATTGCACAGGAACATCTGACTTATCTTGTTTCATTCTTTGGTCATTTAAGTAGAGACATAAGATAGCCAAGACACACATTAAAAATACATCATAGGAAGTCAGACGGTTCATTCATGAAAATGATGCATGTCTGCTCTTCATTTCTGTTTAGAAGATTAGTCTAAGAGATGGGAGACTACCTGTGCATAAGTGTTAACTGCAAGCTGAGGGCCATGTCACCATGTTATGCACACACATCTAAGTACGCATGATATCTCAATTTTGACAAAGAAATATGCAGTGTTTTTTCAATTGTGGGACGTAGTGGGAGCAAGTTCTCATGTGTTACTGCATGGTGGTGAATCTATACAACATACTGTGCATTTGTAAAAGCTAGTAGAAAGGATTTTGAAAAATTCCACCATGAAAAATGATAAATATTTGAGGAGATAACCTAATTGAACCGTTACATATGTAATATATACATGTATTGAAATATTTCATGGTACCTCATTAATATGTACAACTTTTATGTTTTTATGTATCAGTGAAAATAAAAATTTGAAAATGAAAAATGAAAAAGAATTCCTGCCTAAGAAAAAAGGTTTGCTTCCTTCAAGGAACTATGTAACTTTCTCCTGTGTAACAAGACTTTTATAACTGAGTGCATAACTCTTTCACTTTGGTTTCTAGGAAGCTCAGAGACAAACTGGAAGGTCAACTTTATCAAACAGACTTTCTAATTTTTTAAACACAATTTTTCTATTTATACCTACATATGCTGTAACTCCTGAGCTATTTACCCATTTTATCACAGTTGTATTGCTTGGGGGTTTGTGTAAGCTGCCTAAAATCTTTTATGATGAGAGGTCTGGAAAAATTAATTTGCTGGTGAAAACTAGGTTAAGAGGTTGTATTAGCTTGTTATGGCTACATAATAAATACCATAAAGTAAGAGGCTTAAACAGGGGAAATTCTCTATATCACAGTTCTGGAGGTCAGAAGTCCCAAATCAAGATGTTGGCAGGTTGGTTCCTTTGGAAAGCTGAAAAGCAGCATCTGTTTGATGCCTCTCTCCTAGGTAAGTTCGATGGCCACCTTTGACAGTCCTTGGCTTGTAGCTGCATCAGCATGACCACTGACTTTTGTCTCACTCTTGTGGGCTAGTTGGCATCAGTGTGTGAGTTTCCCCTTGTATGAGAACACAGTCACGTTGGGTTGGGAAACACTTCAATCATCTCAAGTGGATCATCTGGAAAGACCTTATTTCCAGGCAAGGGCACATTCACATGTGCTGGGGCTTACAGATTTCAACATCTTTTGGGGAGATACTACTCACCCAATAATAGATTACATAGAGAGTAGGAGGGCAAATTGGAAAGAAATCTTCTCTTCGTGCCTTCAAAGTCGGTGTTTTTTTAAGCTCTACCAGGTAAGTTTCCCTGTGCCTTCTCAATCCAGCTAACCTTGGAAATTTCTCCTCCTGTCTCTTCTCTCGTAAGCATCATTTGACTCTTCCAATACCTCCAACCATCTGGAGTACAGACAGGTGGCACAAAGGCAGACGTGTCTTGTTCCTCTGGCACACACCAGTTTACACCAGGGCTCTTGCATGGTGATTCATTAAAGAAAAAGGTGATGTGAGGTCTGAGAGAGTACTGCTCTCATCTGGGTTTTATTATGACCTCTGTAATGTTGATCATGGCAGTGTCATGAACCCTCCTTCTTTATATTGGCTATGCAGAGATCCTGCTTCTTTCTTTTTGTTCATGGTGTGTTCCCATCTTTCTCTTAACCCTCATCTTTCATATGGTGTTGGTGGTGATAGTTTTGAATGGGTGTAGGGATAGGACTAAAATTAGCGAAATTAGGTCAGTTTTGCTCACCACAAGATTTACAGTCACTCCCCATTTCCCCTTCTTCCTTTTCCCTCCGAGGCTGCAGAGAATGTATGGACAACAGCGATCATACAGAACAGAAGAGCAGACAGACAGACAGAGTCTCCAAATCTATGAGGGCCCCAGAAACATCTCCTGTGAGGTTTGTCTCTGACTGGGGCCTTTTCTGGGATGTGATACTGGAGGTGGGTGGCCTGGCTCTTGCAGCTTAATCAGGGCTGGGGGTAGGGATGGTCCCCCCTACAGTCTTAAGCTTCCTCATTTCCCACTGGCACGGTGTAGCAGTAACCCCCCAAGTATGCTGATATGCAGCACACAGGATCGTTCCCATCCCAGCTACGCCTCACCCACTAGCAGGTCTGTTTAAGAAACTAAGCATCAGCGTTCTCTGCTCTTCCTTGCACCCCAGCACCAGGTTCAGTCTGATGGCCCTTCTCCCTGCCTTCAGTCAGTAACATGGTTCCCTCTGCTTGCTGCTGGCACCTCTCTTGAACAGGATAAAATACCTTTCTACTACTGGATGAAATCTTCGGAAGGAGGACAGTTCTGCGTTTCTTATCTTTGTCTCTGCTCCTTTTTTCTCAGATCAAAAGGGATGAAATTTCCCTCATTTCTCTTTTGTTCTAAGTGAGGCCTCCCTTATGTAAAACTCCAGTTGATACCCTCTGCATCTTGAGAATGACTTTAATAAAGTCTTTCCTCTGTTCATAGTCTGGCTTTCAAGTCTCCTGTCTAGCCATGCTCTGGAAATTCCCACTGGGAATGCTGAAGGCTGGATTTCATCTCTTTCTGTTTGCATTTCTTTAGTAACAATCCCAAGTCAGCTCTCTCTGTGATGGATGCTTGAGTGCAATAGGGAAAAAGTCACACATTCGAAACAATATGAAAGACCAAGTGGTTCTCTCCTAGACACACATAGACACACGAAGCCCAAATATTATCTCCACTACCTAATAATGATCTGGAGTGTGTATTAAGTATCAAACACTGAATCAGGGACTCGGCATATTTTATCTCATTCAATCCTAGCAACAACTCTGAAATGGGTGGCTTTTTAGTTCCATTTTCCAGAGGAAGAAGCTGAAACTTAGAAGAAAGACATCATTTTTCCCATATTTAGTTTCTCACCATTATTTATTTATAATTTATACACAAATAGCCAGAATCTGAAATCAGGAAATTCTTTTATTTTTGCTTACTTCAATCTAAAAAGCCTTACACAGCTGAACTGCACCTAACCTTCAGGCTTCATTGTAATTCTTGTAAAGCTGATATTCTTATAGAGCAGTTCTACAGTCTCTCCTGTTCTCTCTTGAGATTTCCACTAGGCCTGAAACTTCACCTGTGGCTGGAAATTCCTCCCTTACCCGTGTTATTGCCACACCCCTGATGTCAGGTACAATTCTCCCTTTCAGGTGTGATACTGGTTCTCACTTTTGCTACATAAAGCTTCTTTCTCACAGATGTCCTGTTTTCCAGGCCCTGCTCAGGCCAAGTGAATATAACTACTATCAGGAACCTACTAGCACTCAGCGATTTCAATAAAACAAAAGTGAAGAGCACTTTAAGCTTGAGAATCTACAGTAATACACAAAGCAAAGAGCCTGACAAAGGTTTGCCCACTTCCAATGGAAACTGTCCTTCCTCCAAAGCTCAGCCTGCTTGTCAAGAACCCAAGTGGAACTTATTCAGGGAAGATGTTTCAGCTTTTCATACATGTCTACTTGCCAACCAGTTTTTATTCCTAGTATGGCTCATGCTTGAAATGTAGAAATATTTTGCTTTCTGAAAACTTTATCCATGTAGTTTTATTTCACATATGAGGAGACCAATAGAATTCTATCCTAGCTGGTGCAGACTTTCAGAGTTCATTCAGACAATCAAAGCTCTTAGATGTAAAAGTTAGCACAATTGATGAACAAAACAGAGAGACAAGCTAATGTCATGTCTTGTAGCAGTTCAGTTACATGGAGATAGATTTTCTTGGCTTCCAAGCCTGAATGGCATAAAGATAAGCAAACCTCAGTTTGTCCCTATCCCCACCCTGAAGGACAGGGAGAGTTGCACTCAGGGGAACTATCCACAAGGAGCACTTCGTTGCCTTGGCAAAGAATTTGCACAACATGATTTTGATCAAGGTACACAATTATTATTATTATTCTTGTTTTTACAAAAACCAGTAACAGTTACTGGCAAAAGTGACAGGATGTAGGTACAGGAAAGAGCAAGTGAAAGAGGGATGTCTCATAAAAGGGTTCTGGGTCTGCCATTTTCATCATTCTGACATTTTGATGAATCGGTAACTACAGAATAGGCTGGAGGTTGACGTGCTAATCATGGAATCTGTATCTGCTCTTGCTTTACTTTCAGATTTGCACACGAGTGTGCTGAAGGGTGGTAAATCTTGAAGGATGTTGTAAAAGTGTAGGCTTGCTGAACTGGTTGTTGCTATAAGAAAATGTAATTGTTGAATGTTTATGGATATCTGTCAATTTCATAACATACAAAACAGAAACCAGTTCATGAGGTCAGCAAGAGAGGCAGATACACCTTTTCTTCACTACTTTAATAACATAGTGGGTTAAAATGTGGAGATTTGCTATGGGCAAGACAATTTTTACATGTAATTTGATCACTATTTTCTACCATGCATTGTATTTTATTTTCCTAGTATCATAGTTTGACTAATCAGTGATTTCAAAGATAGCTTCCCTATACTTACCCTATAGTACTTTTTTAAATCAAGCACTAAAAATCCAATTGAATAAAGAAGCCTTCTCAAGACAAAGCTGAATATTCAATTTCTAATTGCAAATAATTTCTGTCATCCTTCAACACTATAAGGCACTGGTGGTGAACCTATGGCATGCACATTATTTGTTTTTCTTTTAAGACAAAAGATGTTAATGTATGAGTCCTTTTCTTCTAAACAAAAACCTCAATAGTCAGGCTTCATTGCAGTGTTTTAGCACTTTGCAAGAAAAAGTGGGTTTTGGGTGCAGGTTGGACATTTGTCTCTAAAAGGTTCACCATCACTTTATAGGACTTCAGATTTGAATACATTAAGTTCTGGAAAATAAAATAAATATACTTCCTTTAACTCTGATGATTGTAACTTTCTGAAAGTAACACCAGACACACCTAACAATAACAGACAAATGTATCAATGTTCGGGCTTAAATTATTTTCAAATAAAATCAATGATAGAGAGAACACATATAATGGTAGAAGTAAATCATTGATGTCAAGAAGAAAACAAAGCAAAAATCAATTCCAACTGATGGATATTTTAAGCAAGAAGGAAACTAAGGTACGATAAAGTAGATCATTCTTTTCTACTATGCAATATGAGGATTAAAAAGTAACAGTAACATAGCAAATATATATTTCAGTTACCTGAAGTTAAGAGAAGAGCTAAAAGAAAGCAGGAAAATCATACACTATCTTTCTTAATGGTCCTGTTTCTAGATATAGAAAAGGTACTGGAGAAGGGATGGGAAAATGAGGCGAGAAGGAGATACTATACACCGGCTCTGCTGGGATCATCCCCATGGAGTTGAACAACAACCTAGAGGGTTATTTTTCTTTATAGGATCATACACAAACAACATTTATTTTGTTCTCTTTTAGGACACTACATGTTGAACTCTGTCACTGCAGTTGCCTTACACTAATTCCTTTTCTGTGATAACAGAACATACTAAATTATATTTAATCCTCAAATTTGGTGTGTAAAGTAATTAAGATTAAATCCCAAGGTAGTGTTGCAAGAAATGTGTTTCATGGATATAGCTAGGAAAGCAGAAATACTGATCAATGAGAATCTGGGTCCAGCTCAGGCTGAGCTGTTGGTGTGTGTTTCCCAAGGAGAGATTACACCACCTTCTTCATCAAGAATATGGAGGAAATGACTCCCGCCACAGACATGGCAGACAGGAGAAAACAGAGAGAGAGAGAGAGGGAGAGAGAGAGAGAGAGAGAGTGCTGCTGCAGGGAGGAAAAGGAGGACGGGCGGAGAGTTGGGGTGGGACCAACCACACAGACTTCTTCTCTAATAAGTAAATGAGGCTTCCAACATTGGTATAACACAGCTGTCACTATGACAATAAACTTCAATGAACATCAGCTAAAAAAGAATCAGATATGTGAGCAAATCTATACACAATGGCTAAAATGTTGTGTGAGTAATCTAAAATAAGAACTAACATCTTCCTAGAACCTGGAGTCAGAGTCTGAGAGAAACTAGAGAGACTCTGTAGAACCCAGAACGTGGGTCAAAAAGGGACCTGAAGTGTCTCTAGTTCAAATGGTTATGGGTTCATGTTAGACAGCTTCCCATTGCTATAAAAAAAATACCTGAGATGGCCTATTTATGAACATAAAAGGTTTATTTTGGGTCACATTTTGGGAAAGTTTAGTGCATGTGAGTTAGCATGGATGTTTTTGAGTGTGTGGCAAAGCAGTACTTAGTGATGAGGGGATCACTGTGGAAAAAACCCACTCAACTCATGGTCAGGAGCAAAAGAACATGAAGAGACTGGGGTCCCTCAGTCTGCATCCAGGGCACAACCCAGTAACCTCAGATGTCTCCGGAGGTCCTTCCTCTTAAAGTTTCCAAACATCTCAATAGCTCCACTGTGGGGAGCAATCTTTTAACACATGCAACTTTTGGGGACACTTAAAGTTCAAAGCAAATCCAGATTATTTTAAGATTCTTAATGAGGAGAAAATCTACTTGCATTAGAACTTACTGTTTTATAGAGAATTGGCTCTTTTCAAAAAAGTTTTAGTTTTGGGTCCACATCAAATCCCAAGTGAAACAACTACTCCAGATACCTATTAACAGCAAGATCTAGTGGGTGCTCCTCTTACAAGAGGATTTTTGCCTCCTCTTTTTGGTTCCAATGGCACATCTGGACCATCAGCAAATCTTTTTTGGTTTTCCTATCAGAATACTCATGTTCTGACTGATTCTCAAAATATTCACTGCTACGACCTTGGTCCATCACCTCTTTCCTGAATTGGTACAGCACTCTCCTGACTGGCCACCCTGTTTCTACCACACCCCTCTCCTAACATCCTTTGTTCAACATGGCCTACTTGTAAATGTCCCCTTTAAATTCTTAGTTCAAATCGTGTTAGTCCTGTACTCAAACCCTGGACTGCCTCTTTCATTTTTCATTTGTTTTCAAGGATCTACAGAATTTAGCCAGGCCCTTACTGCCTTCCGTCTTTGACTTCACCCCTTGCTGTTTGTCTCCACGCTCAGTTTGTTGTGGCCAAATTGATTTCTCTACAGTTCTTCAAATAGACCTGGCCTACTTCCATCTCAAGGCTCTGGCATTGTTGACTAACTCTGCTGGGATTATTCTGTTCTACATCTCTGCGTCCTCACTCATTCATTTTCTTTTCAATTTTGCTCAAATATAGCCACTTCAGCGAGGCACACCTAAACCATTAAGTTGTTTTTAAGGCCCCCTCCGTGAAAAAAATTCTATCCTTTTCCTGCTCTTTTTCTTTAGAGTTTTTCAATTTATATTATATAGTTGTTAGTTAATTGTTTTACTTAGTTTCAGTTGAGTTATGGCCTGTTTTGTTCACGTTCTGGGTCCTTAGCACTATAAAGATATCTAATATAGAAAAGTAACTTTATAAATATAATTAATAGATTTATGGATGGATTAATGTAAAGTTAACCATTATGGGGAAAAAAGATACCTTAAGACCAGCAGGCCAATTTTTATTTGATAGAAAAAGGAAGAGAAAATAAAATGGTTGGGGTAAGGGAATAATGAAAAAGTCGGGGCTATTTGCCTCCTATCCAAGTTCTAGACAATTATCAGGGTCTTAGATGGTCATACTACCTATCGTGAGTTTCCCAAGACTCTTAAGTAGACTGCGTCTATCATCTCAGCTTACATGAGAATTCTAGGATGCTCCAAGAAATCAGCCCTCGGAGGTAATGTCACGCTATTGAGACCTGAAAGGCATTAGCAGATCTGGCTAATCCTGAGCCACGTGCTTAAGACAGTACATCTAGCTTGAAAAACAACCCTGCCAGGTATTTGAATATACATGAGTAAAGGAGGAGGAAGAGTGACTCCACACTGTCAGTGCTTCGCTGACATGATGAATGTGAGGGGAAAAAACAGAAACAAATGACACTCGATATCACAGAGCGTTCTGGCACTCTGAGTCACAGAAAGAAAAAAGGTATCTCTCCGGGCTTACACACTTTTTCGAGAAACAAGCACGGGGTTTTCTTCTGCTTTAATACTGAGGTTAATTAGTATCACACAAATGGTGAACCTCGCCTGTTCTGGTCAATTGTTCCCAAACAAATGATGTGACTTCTGTATTAGCAGTCATTTAAAATAGTTCCATGTTTCCCTTAGTTGTCTAAGTATGTATATATTCATAATATTTAAGTGTGTATTCTCTGTTTAGATAAATATGTCTATAATATTTTAAACAAGAAAACACTTAATATTTAAAATATTCACACTAAGAAATTGAACCAGGCAGATCAAAGCTTACAATGAATCAGTTTCCCAACAAAGCATATTTTTCCTAGCAGTGGACATAAAGAAGTGTTTTCTTGTATTTGTCTTATAATTAAACTTGTTTGAAATTTCCAAAGACGTGTCAAGAGGATAGTTGTACAAGTGTAACAGCTCCCTGGAGTCTAGCCTTTAATGGGTCTCAGATTCAGTGGGAAAAAGATCATGCTTCCTACATGCTGGGAACGCACACTGTAGTAACTGTGTGAAAGAACAAAAGCAAGCTGACATTCATCTTTTCTAAGCAGCTTATTCACCGAAAAAAAAAAAAAAAAGAAAAGGATATGTCTTAATGGTTCAAGTGGGTTCAAGCAATAGGCATGTTCTTCAAATACTGCCAAATGGAAGAGAAAACACTAACTAAAATATACTGGTTTCAACCATCCTGATGCAACTGAGGCACTTTATTCCTGCAGCTGTTTTGAGCTTTCACGATATATCACATCTTCTAGTAGTTTTTCCTAATCCATGAATGCGTCAGGCCTGAGAGATCATTAGGGAATAAATCACAGTTCAGTCAAATGTAGCGGGAGTGGGTGAAGTCCTTGTGGGCACACATTAGTATTCTTCAGGATCACAGTGTCACAAACTTGCCTTCTAGCCAATTTCCACACATTTCTAGGAGGCAGATCGATGTTAAAATAGCTCTAAAAAGTTGTAGCCTCAGAGGATATCACAGCCCAGCTCTAACTCATAGATATCCTTGCCAGCAGAATGGAGATAGGTTTTATTTCTCAAACTAGTGGAAGGCCAACAAGCCCTGTGGAACTGACATGTTGGCCACAACTCAGTGTACAAATAAATGGGAAATCAAGAGACTTGGGCTGCAATTCTGTCTCTGCTATGGAGTGGCTGAGGACATTTAAATAAAGAATTGAACTTCTTTGGGTCTTACTTTTGTCAGTCGTGGAGAGTGCTCTTGGGAAAGCTGTTTAATTACTGTGAACTTCATTTAATTACCCAAAGTATGATTTCTCTGGTATTTCATGGCATTATTAGAGAGACCCTCCTTATAATATTGCTTTTGGAATACAGTTTGTGTCTCTCCCTTTAGTAGACATTTAAAGATGATTCTGAGCGGAATTAAACAAGTAATCGAACAAGACTGGGCAGTTGGGACTATTTGCCTGGTCAATGAAAATATGAAGTTCAGAGCCAGTGTGGTTTGAGTGGAAAGGTCATCATATAGGAAACCCTTTATTTAGCATCTAGTTACAACTTTGTTTCCTGCTACATCAATTAACTTAGCAAACTAGACTCACAAAATCCCTTGTGGGATACAATTTTATTCTATGTATCTTAATAACTGAACTTCTAACATTACATTTTTGATTAATATACATATTTGGGGGGTCTGTATGGTATTTCCATATATGCAGTACTGTATATTGATCAAATCCAACTTCCCTTTATTCACTCTTCCCTCCATCACCCCACACTCAGTCTTCCCAACTTCTGTTAATTACTAATTTTTTAAAATCACAGTTGTACATTCAGGTCAACATTGTGTCTAGCTTTCACATGAGAGAGAACATGTAGTACTTGTCTTTTTGTACTGGCTTATTTCATTGAATATAATCTTTTCCAGTTCCAACTATTTTGCTCAAATGACAGGATTTCATTTTTAATTTTGGCCCAGTAATATTCCACTGTGTGATACACACATCGTATTTCCCTTATTCACTCATGTTCACGTTCTGTGAAACTTATTCCACATCTTGGCCATGTGAATATTGCCAAGTAAACACGGGCATGCAGGGACCTCTTTTGTGTGTTAATTTTATTTCCTTTGGTTAGATACCTGGAAGGTTGCCACCAAGATAGCAAGATCATAAGGTAGATCTATTTGTATGTCTTTGGAGAAACTTATACTGTCCTCTAAAATGTACTAATTTACATTCCATCAGTACTGAAGCTCCTTTTTCTCTGCACTATTGCCTACATTTGTTAGTTTTCTTTTGCTTTTTATTTTTATAATAGCCCTGTCTAACTGGGGTAAGATGCTATCACCGTAGTTTTGATTGACACTTTCTGATGACTAATTATATTGTGCATTTTTGCATATTTTTGCAACTGAAACTTAAAGATATGTATAGTGCTTTCTGTGATGTCTGAGAGTGACTACTTGTTAACATTAAAACAAAATTAACATTGATGAAATGGGAAGGAAAATGATTTGGCACACTGCGATATCAAGCACTATCATGGGGCCTCACTGACTCCTGAAACCATAAAGGTCTACCTTTGTTGGATGCTATGTTTGTGTCACACACACCCCCAACTGTAGCAGTTTAATGCGACACTTGTGTATTATTTCATGATTCTGGAAGTTAGAAGCCCTGACAAACTCAGCTGGGTCCTATCAATGTATCATAAGGTCAAAATCAAGGTGATAACTTTCTGGAGTCTTATCGAAAGCAGCAGGCAAAATTCCCTTCTTTCAAGTTGTTGACAGATTCCAGGTCCCTGTGGCTCCCGGCCCTTACTCGTTTCCTTTACTGTGTGTCAGCTACCAACCCATTTCCAGAGCTGCCCACATTCCTTCTCATGTGACTCTTCCATCTCTAAAGAAGCAACAGCCTATCAAGTAGGCAAGTGCTGTGACACACACCTGTAATCTCAGCACTCTGGAGACTAAGGCAGGAGTTCCAGTGCAGCCTGGGCAACCAAGTAAATTACTGCAACCTTACCTCAAAACAGAAATCAAAAAGGACTGGGTATGTAGCTCAGTGTGGAGGCCCTGCATTCAATCCACAGTCCTGAAGAAAAATAAAAGGTTTGTCAAGTCCACTCTGACTTGCCCTCTGCTTTCCTCTTTCACTAGCACAAGGATGCTCTCTGCTTTAGCAGTTCATGTTATTTGATTAGATTCAGCAAGGTGATCTCCCTGTACTATATGATCTAACCCAGTCACAGGAGTAAGGACTCACCGCACTTAAAGGTTCTGGAAATTAGCCATGTGGAATTGGGGGGAGCATTTCCAGTCTTCTTTTTCTAGATGATTATAAGCACTAACTTTTCACCAGGATCTAGAGGAAAATACAACCTTTTGTGAATAATAGTGTTATATCTGTGCAAATCATAATAAATGTCTTCTACTTCTGCACAATTTAGATGTTCTGATGATTTCTGTGGCTGCACCCCATGAACAACTTGATGCTGACCAAACATTTGCCTTTCAACTTGTACATAGTCAAGTCATGAATCAGAAACACTTTATCTCACATCCACATTACCGAAATCAACTGAGGGATCTCAGTGAACAGGAATATTAGCAACTTGATTCTTATAAGTAACCATGTTATGTAATTCATATAAAATAAAACTTCCAAATGTAGAGTCAATATGATTTAGATAGTTATTTGAACAACCACCTCAAAAACCTCTAGTTTTCTCCTGGAAATATCAGGTTACAAATGAAATAAAAACAACCAAAGAAAATTGTGCATCTCATTTTTCACTAAATAATAACTTAACACTCATCTCACTGAACATTTTTTCTTCTGTTCATCCACTTTGAGAAGATACTTTAATCACTGTAGAAAGTTGTTAGTATCAATTCAAGTGTCTAAAGTATCACATCAGGGCTGGGGATATAGTTCAGTGGAATAAGCGCCTGCCTAGCAAGCGCAGGGTCCTGAGTTCAATCCCCAGTACCGAAAGAAAAAAAAAAAGTATCACATCAATTGTCCCTGAAATATTTTAGGGTAAATTAAATCAAAATATTCTTAATGTGCAAAATCACATTTGATAAATATTAGGAATCACTGCTCAAGAACTTGAAAGAAATATAGAACTTGAAAGTAATACACTAGATACTTAAGATGACTTTTAGCTGTTGCATTTTGAAAATATTGAAAGTTGTTGGTTCTGTTTTTTTCTCCTACAAATATCTCATTTTCATTCACTCTTTGTCAATCTATTTTTACAAGACCTATTTACATGTCATTGTCTATACAGTACAAAACACTTTGACAATACAAATTAGTGGTGTTCTACGATATTTTCCACTGGCTTTCAGTTAAAAACTTGAGAGAAAATGTAGCAATCTGTAGCATCTCCCATTTAATCCATAAAACCTGTAGAACAGCCCTGCGACCTCATCATTCCCTGCATTGTTATGCCTCTCCCTGCTTTCTGCTGTCCCTTCCTCCGCCCTCCTTGCTTCTCCATTCTCTTAACTTCCTTCTCCTTTAACGTTCTTCTTTCTTTACGCTTCCTTATTTTCTCCTCTTTACTTTTACTATTTTCAATGGTCATACCAAATTTTCTTCTTCTGGCTTGAAAACAATGTCCTCAAGCGTATTCTTCCTTGGTTCCTCCCATGAAATTCAGAAAATACTGGCATTAATTTCCCTTAAAATTATATATATTATAAATATATACATGACTTGACCCATACATAATACACAACTTGATAGCAACCATAGACATTTATCCTGGCACATTCCACCCTGTGGCAGTGTTTCTCCTGCCCATTTACCCACCTCCTTCCACTATCTCATTTGGTTTTGTTTTGGTGTTGGATTTTGAACCCAGGGCCTGTACACGTTAGTGAGCTAAACCTCAGACCTTCACAACATGTTTTATCTTTGAGAGTGCTGGTGTAGATTGCTTTGCACGTATTTCATCTCTTGGTTACTGGCTTTTTCCAAAAACAAACAAAAAACCTTACTGATAGTTTTCTTATCCTTGCTTCCTATCTTCTAGTGGATTTATTTCTTTTTGTTCTTTTAACCTTAAGAATGATAATTTTTAAGCAATTCATAGACTAATCAATCAATGAAATAGTCTGATTTACAGAAAAATTGAAGCAAAGACAGAGTTCTAATACCCTTCCACGCACATTCACACAGATTTTCCTATTAACATTTAGCATTAATGAAAATTTTGTATATTTTTGAACCAACACCAATACATTATTAAGTCCATAGTTTCTGTTATGGCTCACTTTCTACACTATACATTTCACAGATTTTAACAAATCCTTCACGTTATGTATATGTCCACCATGAGAGTTTCATACAGAACAGGCTCACTGCCCAAAAAATCCTCTGCGATGTCTTTGTTCATTGCTGGCCTCCTTACCCCTTAAACCCTGGCAATCACAGATAGTTTTTTACTGCCCCTATGTTTTTAACCTTGCCAAGACTGGTACACAGTTGGAACCACACTGTATGCAGGTTCCGTAGACACATTTAAGGTTCAGCCACATTTTTCACAGTGTTCTAGCTCATTTCTATTAATTGCTGAGTAACATTCCTTGCAATGAATCTCTATTTGCAGTGATATCTTCAAAGCACATCTTGAGCTGTAAAACTAAAATTGTTTCAAATTCTATGCAGTAGCTGAGCAAGATATAAAACTCCATAACGAGCTTTTTAAAAACAAGATATTGCCTTAATACACCCTGTTTGGTTGGTTAGAAATACAGTATCGATTTAATTCCTGTTTCTTTTCTATGCCTGGAATATTTTGCTTATATTTTGTTTGCCTCTGATGTCTTAAAATACACAATAACGTGTCCAAGTATAGGTCTTTCCCCCTGTTTTGTCCTCTACAAAAGCCTTCAATTTGAATTCTTGCATGCTAAATAACATCAAAAATTGTAAGTCATACTGAAATTTAATATTCTTCAGATTATTTGTACCCTCTACTTTTCATTGTTTACAGAACTTCTACTTTTTGGATATGAACATCTCAATATCTTCCTTCTATTTCAATTTTTCTTTCATTTATATGTTTCATTTCTTTAGCCTCAATTCTTTTGGAAAAATTCTTTAGAATGATCTCTACTTTTCTAAATTTGTTATGGTAAATTTTATGGCTCAGAAAAGTTTACAATTTAGTGAATACTGCACATGAGTAGGAGAAGAGTGTGTGTTCTGCTGTCCATTGGATAGAGCACTACATGCATGTCACTTCCATTACACTAACAGTGATGTGTAGGTCAATGTACAACATTCTATCCTTGATTATACCGTGTCGTTGTGTCTTCGTTTTTCTTTTAGTTTTTTAAGTAGTTACAATAAAGTTTGCAATCTACAATCACTCCAAGATGGAATGCAGACTATGTCGAGGAAATCTAATTATATTATAAAGGTATGATATAACCTCACTGGAGAAGGCAGGGGTAAAAATGACTTACTAAGTAATTTCAGAAATGAGTGTAGTCAGACTTACATTAAGCATTGTACTCTAGTTGATAATGTTTTTCCCATAACAATGGTTAGATTTTTTCTTCTGCTACATATGTATATAAAATTCAGCAGCTAGGTGAATGGATGGAGGACAGTAAAAGACAAATTTCTCATTTTTGGAGTAGGAATTTACAGATAAATGATGAGAGGAGGCTAGAATGAGCCAGGTGATAATAGATATATTGGTTTGGGGGATACATTTGTAAGGAGAACAATAGAATACAGGACACATATTTTATAAAATTATCTATAATAGTCACCCAAAGAATGACATACAAGAGGGTGAGGAAATCTGTCCACATACTAAGACCGAGGAATCTGGCTGAGGGCCTGCATCCCATGGAAATGTCCAGCATGAGTTCAGCTTAAGACCTAGAGCCCATAACAATGACTGGAGGCCCACAAGTCCAACTGGAGGCCCAGAGCCCACGATACCTTCTCATGCATGCCTGTTTCATGGATCTGCACTGGGAAGGCCCAAAGGTCAGTGGTGGAATCTAGAAAGTCTGTGCCAGCAGGATGAAGGATCTGTGCTAGTAGGCTGAGAGATCTGCACTGGAGCTAGGAAGCAATGTTCAGAAGAACCAGAGCTCCCCCAAAAGTTACCACAGCCATCCTCAGCAACAGTAAGGTCCAGAGCTCCTCCAGTGACCAAGATGGTAGAGCTCCCATCAGGGAAGCCAGCGCAGCAAGCATCTCCAGAAGACTGACAGTGCACCATCTTCCCCTCCGGAGCTGGGAAGCAATGTTCAAAGTGAGGCCCAGAGCTCCCCCAAAGTGAACCAAAGCCATTCTCAGTGCCAGCGAGGTCTCAAGCTCCTCAGAGGATGAAAACAGCCAAGTTCATCAGGAAAGCCAGCATGACGAGCTCCTCCAAAACAACCAACAGCTCCTTACAACAGCTTCCACCAGCTCCCAGCAGCCTCTCTCAGCTCCCAACTGCCTCTTTAGTTCCCCAAAGCCTCTTAAGCTGCTGGCAATAATCCCCAGGTGGGCAACAACCCCCAGCGCCGCGCTTACTCATTCAGCTGGGTGTTATAAGTTGACCACCAGTTATCAATCCACTACAATAGAGTTGGTTACAACAACATGAATTCATATATAACTTCATAGATATATATATAGTGGCATATAAAATATTATAGGTAGGTGTATATACACAGTTTATTACACACACACACACACACACACACACACACACACACATGCACACACATTTGTTTTGTCAAGAGAACATGCCTAGAAACAAGAACACCCACCAAAACAAGCATGCCTAGCTCTAAAATCTTGGCTAATATTATTCTCAAATAAAAGAAACAAGGCTCTTTGAAAAACTAGGTGATTTAAGTGCTGGGCACACAAGTCGTGAGCTTGGAGCCTTCCAGAAAGTAGAAAGTATGACAGTACTAAAAAACAGTACTAATAAAATCCACATTGATGGAAAGTGTCAAAAGGACACAGGGACCAAGGGCCAAAGTTGGACTAGTTTGAGCAACAAAATAAAGTCTTACTGGATTATTCCACATCTAGGAGTCCATACAGATAGAAAGGAATGACTGAATAAATAAATAAATGGAGAAAATGAGAAAAATCTCCCATATAGAATATCACATGATTTATTTAGCCACGACACCCTCAAGAAATTAGAAAATAATACCTAAATCCTTAACTGTGGTTCTGTGAATAGTATTTCTTTTCCAAAAAGAATAGCACAAAAAAAAAAAAGAAACTAACTTTATAGTGAAGAAATCTGACCATAGCTAGGTGAACACTGAAAATGCTATGTCGTGTTCACAAAATGTACTTGTGATAAAATGTGTTGAAATGACACTGTGCTTCTGTCATCTCCATTCCTAAAACACATAGCCCCAGTCAAATACTGAGACGACATTTGATGAATTCCAGAAGAGGGGCAATCCTATGAAATACCTGGCCCAATATTTCTGAACAATGACGAGGTCACTAAAACTCAGAAAGTCTGAGAAAATGTGATAACCCAGAGTGTAAGGTGACAGTGACTAAATGTCATGTGGCATCTTGCATAAAATCTGGGAGAGAAAAAGGACCATTCATAAAAAGCAAAGAAAATTTATATAAATTATGGACTTCAAAAAAATTATTACATATTCATTAATTATAAGATATTGGCATGAGATATTAATAATAGAAGAAGCTGGGAATATGGTAATGTATGAGAATTATATGTACTCTCTTTATACTTTTTCTGTTAATCAAAAACTGCTTTATATATAAGGTTGATTTTTAAAATTACCACCACTAGGCCGGTGATATACCTTAGTGGCAGAGCACCTTCCTGGAAAGAACAAGGTCCTGAATTCGATTCCTGATAACAATAAATAAATATATAAATAAATAAATAACATAAAAATACTGCCACAAAAAATTCATTATCACATTATCTCTACTAGTAGAAACTTAAAAGCAACCCTAATATCTAACAAGAAAATTGGTAAATAAATGATAGTTTATCAATATGAACAAAGTAAGTAAAAAAGTAGTTTATGTTACTGCTTTAAAAATCAATATAAATGATGTATGAATCCAATGATGAAATACAGTTTCCTCTGGGGAACTGAATCAAAAGAGGGATGGTAGAAGAACAGACTTTTATGATGTGACAACCTGCTTGCTTTATTTCACATTTTAATTGTACTTATGCAAATTTGTCAAAAAATAATATTTGTTATAAGAAAGATAAAACGCTGAAGAGGTCAGGCCTTATTTCAAAGACAAAGTATCTTTAATGTATTTCACTACACTACAGTAAATTTTCCCTTATTGGTGGGGAAGTTTCTCAGTAGAGACCTGAATGGCTGACTAAGGTTGAACCTTGCAATTGCATGCCTTTTTCATCTCAGTTAAGCTTATCATGTCTGTAAATATGCAGTTTGAGTTTGGACACAAGAGCTATCAAGAATGTTCTTTCTTGTTCACAAGTTCATGAATAGAAGATTAACTCTTACCACAGATTTCAGCAACCTCAGCATGTGATTTCTTTTTTCTTTCCATTTACTTCACCATTTAATTTAAAAGAAACACTTTATTACTTTTCTTTGGGATACCCAAATTTTCTAGCATTGCTACTCTTGTGCCTTGGGACCAACATTAACTAGAATAAGCATTGTTCCAACACAACCACAGCACTACTGCAATAGTTAACTTGAAAACCTTGATAGCTATTAAGCAACCAGTCAGCAGGTAGCACATGATAGCAGACACATTGGATTCATATCCTGGGAAGGGCTGAGCAGAATGGTGTGAGATTTCACCCCACTACACAGACTTGTATGCAGTTCAAAAGTTATAAATAGTATATTTGTGGAATTTTCCACTTAGTATTTATATTCAGACCACAGTTAACTGGAGGCCTCTGAAATCATGAAGAGTAAAACTGTTCAATCCAAGGCACATATCAAGGGTAACCCCAAATTACTATAATTTACAAAGCGTATTCTAAGTAGCATGTCCCAGGCTATCACATTAGGCTTTCAAATCTTATTGTTTGCCATCATTTACATAGTGTAATTGTTACAGTTTGTGTCTGGGTGTCCTCCAAAGCCTCATGCAGTCATGGGGCAGGCTTCTAGAGTTTATGATCGATCCATGGTCCAGTGCTGGGTTTATGGGTGTGAGTGCTACGCCTGCCTTGGCGTGGGTAGTTTGCATACAATATAAGGGAATGAAAGAGGCTTGCTCTTCCTTCTGTTCAATGCTCCTCCATTTTGCTGTTGTTGCTTTTGCTGTTTTCTGCTACCATGAACTGTTGCCCTCTGCCATGTGCCACTCTGCCTTGGCGCCAGCCAAGTATGGACTGAAACCTCCACAAAATGTGAGCTAAATAAACCTTACCTTCCTTAATTTTAGGCATTGGCTATTTTGCCTCAGCAATGAGAGAAAAGTAGCCAAGACAGTAATCTGAACATTTAGTACAGTTTAGAAGATTCTTACAATCTCTCTTCAATAAATCTTTCAACATAACTTCTCACCTTGTCAGTTGCATACCTGTATTCTAGCCACACGGGCATCTATCTGATTTTTCAAATTTTTGTTGATTTGTTCGTTCATTTCTTTTGTCTACCAATGTTTCCTCCCTTTTTCTAGTTTTTAACATCTTATGGATAGCTCAATTCTTAGCTCAAATGCTTATTCCTCTTACATAAATATCACTTAGATTGTGCCAATCAGAAAAAAATAATACCCAGGTTTGGTTCTCATATCCCTTCATATACTAAAAAGAATGTATGGTTCTTATTTTAATTTTCCCACATTATCAACACAATCTACATGTGTACTTATTTAAAATTTTATATGTCTGTGTTTAATGTGATTCTAATCTCTAAGTGGGAAGAGACCATAGAATTCATGTGAAGATCTTTATCTCCTGTATGACTTTACACAGAGTGCTTCAAACAAAGTGCAAACACCTGCATAAACTGAAATATACCCCTTGGATGAAACTACTAATGAAAAGTTCTAGGAGTCAGATGTGCAGACCCTACTATTGCCTCTCTAAATTCCTTGAAGGTGAATGCTGGGCATATCGCAGGAGCTAGAGTTTCCAGTTAGTACAGTGTTAGCATGCCAGGCTGCACTTCAGGGGCCAAAACACATACATATCTCCACTGCTAAATTAAATCTAGTGGACCACTTGATTCTTTGAAAACATTTTACAGAGAGGATATATTTAGAGAAACAATATAAGTGTTTTGCCTTTACTGCTCAAATGCCCTGGGTAGTTTGAACAAGAAATGAGTGGACTGCTGAATGTGATCAGGACACTTCATGAGAAGGAACTGCAAAAAAAAAACAAGTATAATGTTTCCTTCTTTACAGTGCTGATATAAATCTCCTCAGTCTTCCTGCGGTATCATTTATTTTATTTGGCGATTCCTCTTGGGAAATACTTCCACTGTAATATTTAAAGGGAAGTGTATTTCAGCAAGTAAATTCTCACTTGTGATGTTAATAAGAGGAAAAACTATAGAACCTACTTGGGATCTTAAAGAGCCACTGAACTAAAACTTTCTTAAAGAAATAATCTGACATTCTCATCTACATTGCTCTCGAATTTCCAGCTTAATGAGCAATACAAAAGTCAGAGAAATTCATTCTGAGTTTCTATTGACTTAACAATAATCAAAATGAATGTTGCATCTTTCGAAATAGTAGGTATGAAGAATTGATTCTTTGAGACTGGAAAGACTTTTCATGAGGTGCTCAATGTATATCCAGCGAGGAAAGAATGGAGCAAAGCAAGAAGTTTTCAACAAATGTCAGGGTGGTGGTTCCTCTCTCAAATGCAGTGTACTTTGGAACAGGTGCGCTTTATTCTCTCAAAAACATAAAGTCCCTACTGGCTGACAGAGTAAATTCTGGAGAGTTTGAGGATGTCCCACAGAATCCACCTAGAATTGTACCACACGCCAAAATTTGCCTTTTCTTTTTTTAATCCCAAAGACTAGCTCTCATGCTTGATTTCTTCATGTTAAAGGATGCTCATGTTTCCACTGTATCTATGCTCAAATGCATTTCCCTCAGTAGGTGGTAAGCTTCACAAGGATATTTTTCCGCTACCTAACATGACCCTTGAACATAATGAATCCTCAATAAAGTTTTGTATATTTGATCAAATGACTGAAATTTCCTAACGTTTGTATCAAAACTACCACCTTCTTGGAAATAACCTTATTCTTAAAGCCAGGCATTGTAGACTCTAAACTTAGCCTTCTTAGTTTATTTGGATGCAATAAGTTGTAGCAATAGCTGTTCAAATTGGTGAGTCTGTGAGGAGATGATCTGTAGTGTCCTACTTAGCTGCCGACTTCCTCTATTTCCCGACAGCTCTATTCTTCTAGTACAGCTTCCTATACTAGAAGAGAGCTTCAAAGCAAATACCCAGTTCAGTTTGTATTTCTCAGTGAGGAGCCATGCTTTTTAGTGAATGCAAGAGAATGATTACTGAAATTCTTATTGTCGTGGGTATCATTAAGAAGCTCACATTAGGCTCTACTATTCATGAGGAAAATATTAGGGCTTTATCGTACTTTAAGAGTCAACAGAGGACGGAATTTGAGCACCCAGTTTCTGGTGTCAGGATGTACAGGTTTGAAACCCATTGATTCAATTTATCAGCTGTGAGCTCTTGGGCAACTTACTTAAGCTCTACGCTTTCTTGTTTGTAAAGTAGGGCAATATTGCCCACCTTAGTTATGTTGTAAGCATTGAATCAGGCAGTGTGTGGATGTGCTTAGAACAGAATCTAACAGCACAAGATGTTCTAAGGCAGCACGCTGAGGACACTAGCTCCTCAGTTCAGCACGTAATAACAAAACACAGTAGAAAGAGATACAATGACTTAGAAAGAACCCTGGAGTAAAGGTAAAGGAAACGGATTTAAGTCTCAGCTCTGACACTAACTTTGCATCAGTAGTCAAATCATTATTTTCTTGGCATCAGTTTTCTTATATTTAATGCAGAAAACAATACCTAGCTCACAGCATTGTGTCTGAAGACTAAGTGAGGTAGTGAATGTGAAAGAGCTTTGTGAAACAATGTGTTAAAAATGTGAAGTGTTGTATTTTATCATCAAACGCGTAGTGAGGAACATTTGCATTCCATTGCTGAGCTGGGAGAAAAATGGTAAAAGTTTGTGTTGGGCAACGCTGCTATTAGATCTACTATTAATATCTAATGGTGTCATAAACATTTTAAATCCAAAGGAAATGGATCTTTCCTTTGAACCTAACAAACTGAAAGGACACTCTTGAAAGAGAACTGCAAGCAAACACTAAAAATAAAATGAAATTAATGCCTTCATAGTAAAAGCACAGTTATCATAAAAAGTACAGTATTTTCTCAACCTTTTCTGGGCAAGTGATAAAAAGATTCTCATTATAGTCCTTTCAGATTCTTTTTTAAAAAGAAAAAGCAAATTTTACTAGCACGGGAAAATTATATTAGCTATAATTTGAATTTAATGATAAAACTATGCTAGAAATAGCAGATTCCCTAAGACAGGTGTCATTTCAAATGGAATTTCAGATAATTACTGCATCTCTACATAATCCAAATGCACAGGGCTCTGTGGCACTGATGCCATCTTTGTAGGATGGGCACTGGGGTGAAGGAGCTCAATAAGCAATAGAAAACAAACATACAGCTTTCATGGGTCTGTAGTGCAGCATTCCAAATGGGAAAAATATGGGCAAATGGTACCTTACTCAACGAATCAATCCAACTTTTAAGCTGAAAGATTTATATTTTTCATTTTGACTTTTAGTCAGTTGAGGGAAGTGTGTGCATTTTCAAGCAGATCAGAAGTCACTTTTTCTCTGTGCCTTGTATCACTCCCCTAAATGCCTCTTCTGCTGATAACAGAACTTGCTGTCATTCATCTGGCAGGGGCTTTCAGTTCAGGGTGCTCACAGGCTTCTGACCCCCACCTGGACATGGACTTTCATAGGAACAGCAACGGAAGGAATATGGGCAAGAGGTCCATCTCATGGTATTTGTACCTTTGAGAACAAAGGCATCACACAAAAGAGTGATATTTTATGAAGAGTTTCTAAGAGAAGAGCTGAGGCCTGTGAAGTGAGTAGACGAGTGAAAGAGAAGTATGGGAAGAAACAAAGGCATAGTAACAGTGCCACAGAAGAAAGGGCACGCTCCCTGGGTAAGAGAACGGGAAGACCTGGGCACCATGATAGCACAGCTAGGAAGACCTACAACTATGCACACTGGGAAAACACGGCCACTTTTCTTGATAAGATTTCTTCCTAAAGAGGCATAGGAGGTATTGACATAGAAAAACAATAATTTTATAGGTTAGCAGGCCAGGAGAAAGAAAAGCACATGGACCAGAGAAAGGTAAGTAAAATGAAAACACGGCGTGAAGTTGGTATATGTTATTCTGTAATTGCAGTAATAATACTAATATTGGTCTTTTCATAAATCTATTTTCTCTCCAAGTCCATCACTGAGAAAAAGGTAATTTTGTCTTCAGAAAGTAAGAGATGGTGGGAACACATTATTTAGAATTATGGCAATAAAGGCAATTTCAAGGGCAAAATTTAGGACTTTAAAATTTCCAACATTTCCACATAATGCAGTGGCCCCGCACTGCCTCCACTTCTCAGAGGAGCAGCATTTGACTACAAAAGAAGTGAAGAGGCACAGTGCGGAAAACTGCTGGTCTCATATCCAGCTACAAGGGCATCCCAGGACAACAACGGATGTTGTTTAATTTTGAAGTTATCTCTATATAAGGAAAAAAAAAGCCTATATTCATTCATGAAAAGTCTCAGTGATGAAATACATTTCAGGATAAAATAAAAGGAAGAATGTGAGGAGTTAACTGAAATTTAAAACTACATTATACACTATTATTTCTTCAGTGCTACATAGGCAGTGTGTATGAGTCACAGCCCAGGCATAGCTGAGTAAGGCACTGGTTCTGCAAGAATCAAGGGCAAAGGGGGAAACGGGCTTTTCCTTCATATTTTTCTTATATGGAACTTAATTTAAAAAATCTGAGGGCATAATATTAAATTGCAACTTTAGGAAGGAAATCCTACCAAGATATAAAGTGAAATAGTCCCAAAACATTGCTATCTGGAAATATAATAATAGATAAATAAAATGCAGGACAACAAAAGGTATTATTAGATAACTTGTCACTTATATGTTCAGAAATTGTTCTGCTAAACAATGTAATACTTGAAGTACAAGTACTGGATTTCTGTCCTGTTGGTAAAATGGAAGATAATTATAGCATTAATATAACATGATTATAAAACATTCAAAAGTGGGTAGCCATTAAACATTTTCATTTAAAACCAAGTATCAAATTCATATTCTCACTCTGATAGCAGCCTTTTTACTTCTAAATAAAGTTGCGTATCAGTGGCTTACAGGATTTTAGTTGGAAGAATTATAAGATGAGTTAGACCTCATCTACAATGTTAGGTTTCTGTGTGAAATCAGAGAATGAAATTTGAGATATTATCAATTACTCATAGGTGAACTATTTGGGGTCCTGTTGTAATCTATCATACTACTAGAGGTGACACTTACCTAAGTTAACGTCTGGCTATGTGCTTAGCATTCATGCCTCAGTATTCTTCCAGTGAATCCATTTTCAGTGGATTATTGCCCTCTGCCAGGTAGAAGTGCTCTTTTGAAGAAATAAGAACACTCTGTAGATCAGCATGTTAAATTAATGTTGCTGAATAGCTTTCGCTTAATGGACTTTCAATACTCCTCAAACCTGCTCTTCTGAGTTACTGCAAAGTACTCTAAAGAGCGTCATGTGGGTGGCTTTAAGAAGTCCACTAGACCCTACCGAAGATGAACTGTTATATTTTACATTTACCTCTGCAGAAACTGAACTTACAAGTTTGCTAAGTCAGAACCTTTCTTCTTCCTCTTTCTACCTATTTTTTCCTGCTGGCTTGGAACCCTAATTCTGTCTGGATTATTCCACAATCAACTCTTGTTTTAGTTGAATCACACCGTCAGGAATGTGGGTTGTGGGCTACTTAGTAGCCATGTCACTACGCTGAGCTCTAAGGAATACTATAGCAGCGGTGGCATGGGTGAACAAATTGTGTTTACTCCATTTAATAGAAGTAATAGGGCAAGTGCCCAGAGGCAAAGTCTTTAGTCCAAGGTTCCGTGGTGGAGTCCAAGAATGAAATGAAGCATAACCAGAGATTACAAATGAAGCTCCCCGGAGCCCACATTGGCAGCAGGGAAACTCCTTAATTGCCTGTGAATGGTGCCTCTTGTCCTCCGTTTCTCCATCTTTCAAGCTTCAGTCTTTCGACCAGCTCTTCATGTACAGAATCTTGTTCATCTTAATTTCATACACTTTGTGACTAAACCTGAAATATTATGTTACTTTTTTCCATTGTATTACAATGTAGGCTCCACTGGAGAGGGTGCTAATTCTTATCTTTGTAGAAAGAAAGCCTCAATAAGAATTTGTTAGCCAACCAATGTTTGGTTAAAGGAATATATTTCAGATCAATCTAATCACAGCTTACTACTACTGCTGCTATTAAGAGGATAACTCACTCAGGTGCTTGTGAGCTTTTGGAGTATTAAATGCTTCAGGATTCATTTCACATCTGACAACATTGCACACTTGGTTTTAACCGTATTTTATAAAAAAACCTGATGCTTATAGTTGCCAAAAATTATGATAAATTCACTGTCTTCCTCAATGTCTCTGTTCATTACTAAAATCAGTGAAAGTATAGGTGATTTTGTGACTACATTGCTCTGAGTTGTGGGACTAAAGTGAGTGATGAGTGATTAGAATATTTTGCAGAAAAGATGCATGTCTTCACTCTAATCATACAGGAGTCAAGGATAAGACATCCTTGTGTTTCTTACAGGAAATTCCAACACCTCGATGCTAGCTCTTCCCCTCCTCCTCCAGTATTCCCTTCCTGTACTTGGCTCCTAGATTTAATATCAAAATCCGCTTGTCTGTTTGTTAATGTGTTTTCCTTCTTTTATTTTTAAAATAAAAAAGAATGAAAAAAATCTGCTTGTCAGTCACCCTCAAGTTCCAGGTCTAGGATGTTCAAGATCAGTGTCATAAAGGTAATGATCACAACTCAGCGCTGCAAGAGCCTTAAAATTGCATACATTTTTGTTCCTAAGTACTATTCAGGTACTTCACCCTGTTTTCTGGTCAGTGCAATCTCTATTTTTTGGCACTTCCTTTCCTTTCAAGGATCAAATGCAAAAAAACACAACATTGAATTCTTCAACTTTCTTTTTGAAGCAAATCATCTCTTTCCTGAACCACTTTGATCTTTCAGAAACTTTAGATGAATTACTGTGTCATAAATAGCTTACTCCTTTTTCTAGCAGGCTCTACAAAAGGAAGGGAACAGTTAGTCTTATTTTTCATTTGACAAAAAGTGTGTTAAGCCAACACAGCAGCATGGAGACATTTCAAACTTTAGAGAGAAAATGAGAAGAAAGTAGAAGGAAAGAGAGGAGAGGAGAGGAGAGGATGATTTACACAATGGCATCAAATAAGAAAGTAATAATGGCATCAAAGCAGTCTAAGTTCCACCTGAATGTGACCTTGAGCTTGGTTTCTCACCTCTGCGAGTATTGTATTCTAGCAATTCTATTAAAAGGTATGAAGGTTAGGATATTTGTAAAGTTCCAAACATAAAAAGTCCCCTCTGACCAACCCATCACGTGATTGTAAAGTTGGTGGAGATAGTGTGGATGTCAGGATGAGGCCAACCCTCCTCACTCCTCAGAAACAATTCCTGCAAAGGTAGTAAATGGAGATTGTTCTTTCAGCTGTTATTGTTCCGCAGTGTAAAATACCAGCCTTAAGGCAGAAATGATAACTGCTCTGAGGCCTAATCTTACATAGAGTGTGCCACGAATTCCTCTCAATCTATGCTACAAAGAACTCATAATCAGAGGAAAGAGAGAATGCTATGCTGTGCTAATAAGATGAAGAAGTGTAGATGAAGAATGAAAGTAAAAGGCTTTGACTGATTTAAACTGCTTATTCTTACTATTAGAACCCTTGTACTATTTCTTTTTTGAAATAGCAGTTAGCAGTGATGGGAGGCTATGATCATTTTTAATTAATTTGGAAATAATTATAATTTACGATTAACACACAAATCTGGTTGACTTTGAAAAAGAACAATGGAAAAATATCATTTCCTTCTTGGTTAGCATTTACCCTTTACACTTTGAATGTTCTTTATATAATCAATATGGAATAGGTAAGGATGAATTCCAGCTTTCTCTGCCCCCAGGGGTCTCTATATTAACGTTTCTTCAGAGATATAGCAATCATGCACACTCTTCATCTATAATTCTGAAAAAGGGAAATATTGAGGTGATATTAGCAAAGCCCTACTTTTCTTTGAGCTAATACTTCAATCCTGTCCAATCTAGGATTAGATAGGTCACCAAGGAAGGAAATGAATGTCCTGGATGTTATCTGGCTTACAAGAGTAACAACAATCTACCACAAAATGCTCTTTTCAGAAGTTATATATTTGCATTATGTGAAATATGACATAATGGGCTAGGGATAGAGCTCAGTGACACATTTCTTGCCTCACAAGTGTGAGGTCCTGAGTTCAACTTCTGGTACCACAAAAAAAGACAGAAAATATCTTATTCTCTTCCTATGTATTTTTGCTATCCATTAGTTGCTATACCTTTTTATCAAATGCAACTATATTGCAATTAGCAATGCCTTGCTAGTTTCTAAAGCTTAAGATACAATAACTCTGTGTTTTTCACAATAAACAAATGGACATTAACTTCTCCCAGTCCTCTTCTGTGTGAGCATTGCCACCTTCCACATATATAACTCTTTACTATGTCATAAAAAAACCTTCACATTTACAGCCTCAGATTTGTGGATTTGTTGCTATATTAGATACTTTCCAATCATTATGACAAAATGTCCACTATCTGCAACTTAAAGGAGGAGACGTGTGTGTGGTTCATGCTTTCAGTGGGTTTAGTCCCTGGTTGTCAAAATCCAAGTCAGAAATGGTATGATAGAAGGGCATGACCAAGGACAGCAGCTGACCCCATGCACTCAGGAAGTGCAGAGAGATAAAGAAGACAGAGACAAGAATATACACTTCCAGGTCAGGCTCCTCACTACACCGGGCCCTGCCTCCTAACAGCACATTTAGCTGTTAACATTTAATCCACTGCAGAGTATATCACCCCATGATCCGATTACCTTCCAAAAGCCCACCTCTGAACACATAAGACATTTGAGTGAATATTCTTAAAGTTACAAAATAATTATTTGGTAAATACAATCTAGACCTAAGTATCTCACAATTCAAATGCAATATTGTTTGCAAAAACAGCATAGTCTAGATTAAGAATCCGGATCTCTATTAAGTTTACTACCAATCACTTGCATTATTAGTAAAGAGCAGTCAACCACTTCTCTATTTTACCATTTGTAAAACTACAACTTTAAAGCTTGGCTTTGCGAAGCCATATAGAACACAAGGAAAATAAATGAGATATATACACTGCTACACAGTCCAGGACATTCCTTTGTTAGACAGTACTGACGTGTATAACAAATCAAAGCCTGGAACAACGCCAGTCTGACAACACTTGCAATGCACTCACGGGATGACTGTGCACATATAACTCATGAAAAGTTGCTTACTAGGTATAATACCTTTGAGATGTGGACAATTCACATAAGAATATATTGTCCAAGGGCCAGTGCATATATCACAGAGAAGTGGAATTCCAATCACAAGCTATTCTTCTAAAGCAATTGAGTCTCAGTCAACTTCTTTGGCATGTTCTATACCACTAGGACGGCCAAAGGTAAAACATCAAAGAGAAAGGGGCAGAAGAGCCCTGGAAGGAATAACAGGGCAGAGGGATTTTCAATGGCACACTGAAGTTTGGCTACTGTTCCTTCTAGAGCAAATTCTTCTTTCAGTTAAAAAATAATGAAGTGCCACATAGCCTTCCAAATATTTTGCCAAGAGTGGCCTAAAAGGACCATATGGAAGGCAGATGCATAAAGGTTAAAAGAAGTGCCGGAGGCGTAACAGCTTGGGAATGATACCTACATATGACTCTAGAGATTATTTCTATCACAGTTGCCTTAGGCCACCTGAAAGAGGATGAAAATTGGACTGGGCCAAAATTAAGGATCTGCTACTCAAGATTACAATACATGTGACTGATACTCACAAAACAGCAGGCATTAACAATATGACATCCCTACTGGAAAGCTACCAAGTCTTTCTCATGTGCATCCAGGTGTATTTTTTGGATGAGCAACAGCAACTGATCTTTTAGAAAATGTACTGATCAGTTATTGTAGGGACAGCATGTCAGGAAAGACTAGGAAATCCAGACTTTTTGTAGGAAGGGTAAGTGTACTTGGGAAGTGGAACTTGAAAAATAGAGCCTCTCCGGCCCCTAAGTTACGCAGACTCACTCATGATTCCCTAAGGGAAAAATGTTTTATTTCTCCACTTTCATGAAGCGCAGCATTTCAGAGTGTCTCTGGCCTCCTGCAGCTGCTGGGCTTGCCTCCATTGTGCGTTACCTTCTCTGCCTGCTCTCTTGGGCGAGCCAATCATTCTAACTCGCGTGTGACTTCTCACGGTTCTCGGTACACTGTGATCTTGGGGTTCTTCCTTTCTTTCTGCATCTATGTAGTACCAAGGGAAGAAAGAGTTTGATTGATACAAGTCATTACTTGAGATAGAAATTTTCATGGTAAGCTAACTTTTAGAGTTTTGGCTAATCTACGCAGTGCTGACCTTGGCCTATGCTGGAATAGTTAGAGGAGACATAAAGAGAGGAATATCCAGTGAAATTGTGGGTTGGGTTCTTTCCACCAAAGACTCTGGAAATAAAACGCACCTTGAACGGTTCACACCTTTTCAGTTATTGTCACATTGTGAAAAGTAAATACCAAGCAACTACCAACTATAACCAATCACCCAATTGCCAGTGACATACCTTGCCTATGCAAAGCATTAGATATGCAATTAACATCATTTGTTTCTAGAAATGAAATATTTACATTGCTAATATGCAGTAAGAAAATCTAATACAGAAAGGTCTAGATAAAAGGGTGGGAATGCTTTTTAAATGGCAGGGCAACTATTATTATAACTAATTTACTAGGAGCCAGTGTGGATAAGGGAAAACTATTGAACTGAAAGATCTTTGTCTTATGCGAGTATTCTTTCTGCAAAGTAGTGTAACCTTGAATCAATTACTTTATATCCTAATTCCTAACTTTCTTATTTCTGAAAAGAGGTGTAGATTTAGGGGTGCAGTTCTACAATTTTATGATTCTTTTGCTGGGACTATTATTTATCTAAGAAGGGCACAGAATAGAGTACTTAAAGTGATGAAGCTGAAATAACAGCTAAATTATTAGCAAATTATATCATATAATTTGGCACTAGTATAGTTTATATTATTTAATTTCATATTAAATTATTTTATAAATATATTTTCTACACTTGTTTCAATATATTTCAATTAAAATATACTAGCATGCTCCTTAAATTGTTCCATCTATGGGTTTTACTTTTCTGAACTTAAAATCAATGAACATGCCTGGTGTGATAGCCCATGCCTCAAATTCCAACATTCTGGGAAGATCTGGCAGAAAGATCACAAATTTGAACCCAGCCT
Organism: Dinomys branickii; assembly: GCA_004027595.1. Taxonomy (NCBI): domain Eukaryota; kingdom Metazoa; phylum Chordata; class Mammalia; order Rodentia; family Dinomyidae; genus Dinomys; species Dinomys branickii. The sequence goes on from PVLD010010587.1 coordinate 31,353, forward strand.
AAGCAGCATGGCAACTTAGTGAGACCCTGTTCCAATAATTAAAAAAAAATGAAAAGGCTGCAGATATAGCTTAATGTGAAGGCCCTGGGTTCAATCTCCCATACCACACACACACACACACACACACACAAATGTTATGAGCTTCTAAGTGCTTCTTCTATCTAGTAAACCATAGGTGAAGTTGAGGTGAGTACTGTGCTTATCGCACATGTGAACTCAGCGCGGTGCGGCGCACGGAAAGGACAGGCTCCGTTTTTCTTCCAGGGTGGAACAGACATCAACGTCTGATATGCACCGACGGCTTACTTCAGCCGCTGCGTCTGTAGACTGCAAAGTGACTAACAGCCAGTTCACATGAAAATCGTATTGTGGTGTAGGCTTTAACTTATTGGAGAAAACTGAGGGAAAAAGGTGCTTCAATTCATCCAATTTAATATGTATTCCATGTTCTTGGGCAAGTTGTAGAATGGGAAAACGCCCAGGCTTTAGAGTCATTTCAAAGAATACATAAGACAAAGCACCTAACAGGGAGCAAGTATAGAATGGTGCCCCATACACTGAGAAAGCACGGCGTAGACCGGTGCGAGCATCAGCATGTGCAGGTGTGTCATCTATGGCCTATCTCCTGTGTCTGCTGACCCTCACTTCTGTATTCTCCACAGGTCAATGGTCTCTAACTGATACACTTCACAGCCACACTGTCCCATCCCGTGCACCAACTTATCTGATATATTGACTAAAATTCCTTCCTGTTTACATGGAATGTACTCACAGGGGGTGAAATGAGCGTCACAAGAGCCACTGAACATGGAAGTCCTATGAAAAACAAGGGTGCCGATTGCTACAGAAAATTTCGTAGATGAACAGTGATAAAAATCAGTACATTGACTGAGATCACTTAGAGGGTAAGTTATAAATGAATATCTAATAACATAATTTTCTAAAGTAGTTGATGCAACGGTAAAATAAGGACATTTCCCCTGAAGGTTACATTAAAGAGTTCAAATCAGAAAGCAATGTTTTGCCAAGTACTATACTGAAGACCAAGGAAACATCATCAATAACTCTGAAAAGAAATGAAATATAAGGACCCTCCCTGATGATGGACAATACCTACACTGCAATCATTTTAATATATTTAGAAATCCATACTTCAGAAAACAAAAACTTTTAAGAACAAGCAATTCATGGATTTTTGCACATGATATATGTGCATATAGAGCCAACTATATACTACAAAATATTTGGAAGTATTAAATCACATCATATTTTTGTTTTCCTTTGAGGTAGAAAACATTTTCCAATGTCTTTATAAATTCTACTCTGAATAGCTAATGGTTAAAAAAAAGTCACTTGAAGTTGAGAAATGCAGGTATAGAAAAAGTAACTTCTTTATACCACTATTTCTCTTAGTTGTGAATAACGCCATATAAGAAGGCCTAGTTTTCTTTTAGCGATCATGAAATGTGTTCCTTGCACTCACCTGCGTAACTGGTATGCTACACTAAAACAATGTATTACTTCCTTCTACAAATGCTTGTTCAATCTGGATAGCAAATTTATCCAAAATTTATTCTAAAATTTGGAAGCTCCTTTTGTTTAAAGCAAAGTGAAAGATACACAAATATGACTGAGCTTCTAAGCACTTGGCCTACAACTCACCTTCCCTTCCTGTTAATTATTCCTGTTTTCTCTCCCCCTGAAGACCATCTCTTCAAATCACTCTTTAAATGTATCTTCACTAAAGAAGGACCACAAGCTGCACAGCGCTCCTTTATAAACATGTCCTGATGTGTGAGTATTAATAATTCTTTAGTCCTGCTCTCTCTAGAGTTTGAGATCATCTTTTAATTTAAAAACGTATTTTCATTTTAAAGAGTCTGGAATGGGCAAACCCCCAAGAAATGTGCAACCTCAGAAAAGATTAAAAAATTCATTCTTTTCAAAAATGACCCCCATGTGTAAATAGTTTTAATGCCTACTTCCACTTCTGAATAATCAATAGGAGCTGAAACATAATTCAAAATTCTTTAAATAAATATATTCTGTGCTTACAATGCAAAATGTCAGCAATCTCCTTCATGCTTTGTGACCAAAGGTACACAGATGCAAAGTGCCTAATGGTGAAAAACCAGTAAACAAAGCTGCTGAAAACAAGCATATCAATCATGGTTTGCCTTTTATTTCCCTCAAATTCTTATCTGGAGGAGTTGAAGGCACAGGTTAGGAGTTCCATCTAGGCAAGCATTGCTGGATACAGGTGTCACATAGCTGTCAAACCAGAAGGTCCAGCATGAGCATGCTCTTCTGTGTCCCCACACAAGAAATGGGATCTTCAATCTCATGGCTACTCATTTTCTGGCCAAAGTTAGAATTATTTAATATAGCTCCTTTCTATTTCCTCAGAATAAGTTCCCAGTGTCTTATGGTCACCATCTGACAACTGTTAAAGACTTTCCAGCATCACAACATTCCAATAAGGATTTATGAAGCAGCTCCTGATAAAGACAACTGCAACCAATAAGATGGAGAATCTGACACAATTTGAGATATCTTCCATGATAAGAGGCTTCAAGGAAAGGCACTTAGTTTTCTCCTTTGTGAAAGTCTTTATTGTAGCAGTAATTTTATCTGTTTTAACATTGTGTATAGTTCAAATAGACTTGAATATTTCAGAATTTACTGTTCTATATCTCATCACATTTATTATAAGTAAAATACACCTAAGAGATAACATTTTATTATTTTAAGATAAAATTGGCTTATGCTTCTTTGGTGTCTGCATTTGTAGACCTTCAGGTATATGCATCTAAAGCTGATAAACATAGGCTCATTAATTCAAATATAAAATCCAGGAGAACACACCCACTGTCTGTCTCTCTGGCCTTTCACACTACCTAGAAACTATATCAACAGTTACTCTATCTTTAGTCTCTCCCCTTCCTCTCTGGTTGTCTGTAAGCACTTCCTATTACTTCTTTATTCGTGGACAACTTCACTTCACTATTCAATATTTCGCTTAATCAGGATTCAAGTTGAGATCACTACCCTTATGATGTTCTCTAAGCCTGAGTGGTTGTATTAGGATTTTCTTTCAGATGCTTCCTGAGAGCCTTGTGCAGATTCTTCTTACCTAGCAGGTGTAACACTGTTGGATCACTGACTACTCTATTGTTTATTTATGTCATCAGCTCAAGGGAAAGAATTAGGTATTACTTACTTTTGTAAGCCTGGTACAAAACCTAGCATAGAACAGGTGCTCCATAAATGCTTACTGACTATATTACTTAATAATCCATGAAGGTAAGATTTATTTTGAGTTCTCATTTTTAGTTAAATATTAATAGAACCTGAACTGAAGATGCAGAAATTAAATGTAGTTAAAGTAAAGATTCAATAATAAAAATTCCAGAAGTTAACAGACCTGGGGTTCAGACCAGGAATCTTATTGCATGGATAATGCTCTTACCATGCTGCTAGTCAGATACTTCATAGCCGCAGCTGTAAGCTAAACAGTTCAGGAAATTTCTAAGGATGACAAAAAGATAAACAGGTGAGAAAAATGATGTGCATGTCACTACGGGTAGCTAAGTTATTGATTCAATGTTGTGAAAAGACTCAACAGCTATAATATATATGAGGATATCACTGAAAGAAAAATATTATGCAGACTTTATCCAGGGGCCAACACCCACTAATGGCCATTTTAGGCTTAAATGTGTACAGTACTATACACATTAATTAACTGAGGGTACCGGGTGCCAAATCATGAGTCACTGTACAAGGACAAGGAAGGCACAGCAACCTTCAAATGGAGGCAAAACCCTTCTCCACTCTTTAACACACTTCTGCCAGGCTGAATCTGGCACTGATCATTTGGCAAAAATATATCTCATCACTGACATTCCCCAAATAATCATGTTAGTTATTAATAATTACTTATGAGGTATCTAAATCCAATAGCCCCTAGGAGCTCAATGAAAGGTAATTAAAAATCTTGGAGGGAAAACAGCAGCTTCTTAATTAATCTCAGAGGAAGCATAGAGAAAGAGTCAAACAGGTCCTTTAGAAAAATAATTGAGATGACCAAACCACTAAAGGAAACAATCTACCAAGAATTTTTGGTGGCAAAACAGAGCCAGGTATGCAAAAGAGGAGATACTGAAAAAGAAATTTAAATAAATCTACTTTCAGCACCTCTTCTCAGACTCTTTGTCCTCTTACTGTACCACCCACCCCAGGAAAAGGGTGCCATCATCTGCCTGCTTATGTCAGCCAGAAATGTCAGCAAATCTGTCTTTCACTCTTTGCTTATAATCAGTGGCCAAGTACTGGAGATTCTAAATCTTCCAAACTACTACATACACTCCTTCCTCTCAGTTACCATGTCCATGACTGGCACAGTTGAGCACTAAATGTCCCCTCAGAGCCTCAGGTGCTCACAGCTGGGCCTTTCAGGAGGTGGCTGGATCATGGGTGTGTGACGCTGGAATATGGATGTGATAACTGAATTAGTCCACTGACTGGTTTAGCCCAGTTGTGGATGATGGAGTTACTGAGGAGGGAAACCCCAACCTAGTGCGTGGCATCAGTGAATAGGCTTGTAGCTATGGTGGAGAACAGAGGGAAAGAAGGAAGGCAGGCTCACTGCTTTTGGCCAATCTACCATAGACTGTTGCTCCTCTGCCATGCCCCTCTGCCATTAGATGATGCCAGCTATGGCTTAAGCCAGCCAGCTGTGGACTGAAAACTCTAAGACTGTGAGCTAAAATAAATCTTTCCCATTTTCATTCGTGTCAGGTATTGCATCCCAGCAATGAGGTAGCAACTAAGACTGCCATCTTAGTTCTGATTACCATTACTTTTGTTTTACGCCTCATCTCGCAAGAAAAGATCATCCAGTGCCTCCTCCATCGCTCTCCACCTCCCGCAAACACACTTCTCTAGACGCCATATCCACTGCGAGGCGCTTTCTGCGTTCTGTCAGACGCTTCTGCTTGTCACTGACATCACAAAGGGGACTTTCCGGACCGACTCCAAACTTGTCCCCCCAGTGTCACCACTTCCCCCAGTGAACTTTAGTGATTCCTAGTTCCTCAAATGCGTGGGAACCTGGCCCTCAGCGCTTCTCTCATCGTGGCTTATACTCTCCACATCTTTGCTTTTCTGCTTCCTCCTGTATTTGGGGTTCCTTCGTCCTTTTCCCCATTTACCTTACATAGACTGTCTCTCTGCAGTAGCAGCCTGCCAACGGGCTTTCCATAGCTCACCTTTTTCCAGATGATTCCCCAGGCTGTAGCTGTACGTAGTCATTTTTTAAAAGTCTACTTACTGATTTGCCTAAGACTCTTCAATAGCTTCTATAGCCCCAATGATATAGATAGACTCTAAATCACAACCTTAAGGTCTCACATGAGGAAAGCAGCACTTTGACAGTGTATGAACTCCCTTTTCTTACTCTCCCCATAAGCGGGGAAGACGGGCTTTGTTTCTCAACATTTCTATGCTGCTGTTCATCCCAAGACGTATTTACACGTGCTTTCCCATCGTTACAAAGGACCCTCCCTAACCCTCTGCACTCACCACTGCGTTTAAATAACTCTTGCGTATTATTTAATATCAGCCCATTTGCCCAGCACAAACATACCTACTAGCAGGAAAATATTCCGGTATCTAAGTTCTACTATTACCACACTTTTTTCGGAGTTCTTATTTCAAATTACATTTAATTTCACCTTGTTTAGATAACTAATGCCTATTATTTAAACATCAGCCCCTTTGCCCAGCACAAATACACCAGCTAACTGGGTAATATTCTTGTGTCTAGGCTCTAATATCACAATATTTCCTTTTCTCTAAGTTCTTATGGAAAATTACATTTAATTATGACATTACTTGATTGTAATCTGAGTTCCCTCACAGGGCTATAAGCTTCATGAAAACTAGCAACCAGGCTGTTTTTAAAATTTCAATAGGCGGCAAAAGAATGCTAATCTGATGGTAGAGGAGAATGAGTTTGTGTTAAGAAAAAACATAGGAAGACCAAATAAAAGAGCAGGTAATTTCACCGTTAGCATATCAATGGCGATAAACAAAATGATGAACAAATGACAAAGAAAGTTTTCACATCTCTGGGATGGTAAGTCATTGGATAGGCAGATAGGTTTTTTTTTTCCCATATACACTCAAGGTGCAAAAATATAATTCAATGCACAGATTTCTTGACAAAGACACAAATGTCTTCTGGGTTACCATTCAGTTTCATTCTATTCTAGAGCCATGTAAAAAGTTCTCTTCGTCATACAATAAGGTGAGTTCTCTACCGCAGATAGTGCTACTGATTTTGGTGCTTAAGGAACAGAATCCTACCTATAAAAGTTTACTAACCCTTTGCAGTCATTCTTCCATGGTCACATAGAATACTGTCATATTCATTAACGTGTAATTTCCATTACAAGAAAATTTCAAAATACTAACTTTTTGTAGATGACTTCCCAACAGATCTTTTTCCTCTCATATAGAATTATGTAAACAATTGGAACATATATTTTTAAGTAAAGGGTAATAACTGTATATTTTATTAACAGTTATTTTGCCAAATTCCATGGGACATCATTGAGAAACATGAAACTGCATTTATTTACAGCTTCCAAAAAATAGTTGCCTAATCTAGACCAAATCCTTTATGATAATTTTAAAAGAAGCTAGAAACATTATCGGTGAAAGAAATAACTGCCTTTGATTTTTTAGACTCACATTGCAAAAAGCACTCAATTCCACACTTTATTTAGGTTGCTTAAATATAGCCAGTGGATATGGATGAAAGTATTTTATAAAACAAATTGCAATTTTACTTTAGTCATTAGGAAACTGTAGCAATTAAGAGCCATCCATATTCATGCAGGGAAAAATACTTTTTCAAAGATAAAAAGCCTCAGTTTAAAAATTCAAGAAAGCCTATATTTTAAAAAGGAAAGAAAGAAGAAACTCGAACTTGAGACAGTGTGACTGGCAGTTTGAACTCAAAGGATATGGATATATAAGGTTGCTTCCAGAAAGACATTTAACAAAGGTTGAGGGGTGACTCAGCCAACAGAACTTGTAAATAACCCCCAATGCTCATTAGTGAAAGAGGCCGAACAACTTCATTCATTATTCAGGAATCTTCAGTCCAATTTACACACAGATTAAACAGCACCAAATTAAATATGTCCAATGAAAAGAACTGACCGTAGGGAAGACATCTCTGGAATACCAGTTTGGAAGGCTATTAAACTGTCTGTGATGTGCACAGCGCAGCTTCTGGCATCAAGAGATTTTACACTTTATACAGGATATTGGGCAGTATAGCCTATTAACGGGACAAAGACCCAGGGCAATATGGTCATTAGAAGGGATGTCTCCTAAAACTCGGGTCACACCACTTCTTAGGCTTTCAATTTCCCTCTTTCATGTCCACTGAAAAAGCTGGCCATTGAAAAAATGCAAATTAGAACAACACTGAGATTCCCCCTCACGAAATACAGAATGGCTATGTTGAAGACATCAAGTAATTGCAAATGCTGGACAGGCTGTGGCAATCAAGGAACACTTCTTCATTGTTGGGAGTGTAAAATGGTACAAGCACTATGGAAATTCGCACAAAAGATTCCTCAAAAGACCATGCACAACAAAGGAATGGATCAACAGAGTAAAGAGATAATCTAGGAATAGGAAAAAAAGTTTTGCCAGATACTTCTCAGACAGAGGACTAATATCTAGAATAGATAACTCAAAAATTTTAGACCCCATGTATTTAAAAACCTAATCAAATTGTGAGCATCTGAAACAAACACACACGTCTCAGATGAAGTACAAATTACCAATACACAAAAACAATGCTCAACATCACTGGCTACTCAAGAAATGCAAATTAAAACAACACTGAGATTCCATCTCACTCCAGAAACAATGGCTGTCATCAAGAAATCAACCAATAACCCATGCTGCCAAGGCTACATGGCAGCAGGGAGAGGGGCATTTCTCCACTGTTGGTGATACCGTAAATTGGTACAACCTCTATGGAAATCAGTATGGAGATTCCTCAAGAAATTAAAACTAGAGATTGCATTTGACCTAGCTATTTACCTTCTGGGTATCTTCTGGAAAGAGTTAAAGTCATCATACTGCAGTGACAAATGCATGTCCATGTTTATAGCAGCAAGATTTATAATAGCTAAATCTTGGGAACAGTCCAATAGATGAATAGGTAAAGAAAATTAGATATGTAGATACATATGATAGAGATATAGAGCCATTTTTATGTAAATGATGCACTTTGAGACCATAACCCTAAGCAAAATAAATCAAACACAGCAGTTTCAATATTACATTATTTCTCTTACGTGAGAAGCCCAAAGTAGACATAATGAGCAAAATAGAAGCTACCTATTAGGAAGTATATAGAACTTAATCAAACGGGAAGGAGAACAGGACTGGGGAGCGGAGGCAAGGGAGGGAGAAGGGATTTAAAGGAGAAAAAAAGAACTGAAGGAATACAAGGGAACAAGTAGGGAGGGAGAGCAGATTTTGAGGAAGGCGAAGGGAAAGGGAAAGGGAAGAAAACAAGAACTGGGATGCACTACACACATGCGCAATTCCGCACAAGGAATGAATGCACGACGCACTGCAAACATTTGGATTATGTATCAATAAAATAAATTTTAAAAAAGAACTAAAAGAGAAATTCCATTTGACCCAACTATTCTACAAGATATCTGCCCCAAAGAGGTAAAAGACATCACATTATAGTGATACATGCATATTCATGTTTATAGCATCTGAAACAAATACAGTCCATTCATATCCGCTAAATCTTGGAGACAGTCTAAACGTCCGTCAGCAGATGGATGGATAATGAAGTGTGGTATTTGTACACAGCAGATCACTACTCTGCCAGAAGGAAGGATAAGCTTGAGTCATTTGTAGAAAAACAGATGCACCTTAAGACCATACTATTAGGTAAATCAGAGCACAGGCTTAAATGTAATATGATTCCTCTAATATCAGAACACCAGTATATGAAGTACAAAATAATGAATACCCAGAGGAAACAGCATGGTGTATATTTGGCGTATAAAGACTGAGAGAGGGGCCAGAAAGGAGATGAATAAAAAAGGAGGACTGTGAATCACTGTGTACATGCAGCAAGTTCCTACACGGAATGTGATCACCACTCCTCATGTACTACAAACATGTATAAAGACACATAGGTAATATATGAATATTACATACATACACACGTGAGGAGGAGTTCAAGAGGTGCAGAGAGAGGTAGGGGGCTTAACAAGGTATTGACAATTCCACGTACATGTACCAACTCCCTGTGATAAATGTAACCATCACCTGCTATAAACATGTACCAATAAAACATAAAGAAATAAATATAATTACCTTGATTACATTTTAAGTGGTAAATCTCATTTTTTTATTTAAAAACCTAGTTAAATATAAATAAATTATGGGTAGACAGAAAAAAGAAAAAGAGGACAGAAAGTGGAAAACTGGAGACAGAGGTCCAAAGGCAACCGCAGTCTGAGATGCTGTAACCCTATGTGAAATGGGCAGTAATGATAGCATTTACTCTTTTGGGCCATTGTGAAAATTAAATGACATAACAATGTGAAGTATTAGCACAATGCTGAGCACACAGTAAAAACTAAGTGGAGTTTGACTATTACTGTTTATTGTTAGTGTTATAAATTTATTATTTCTAAAACTAAGTCAAGTCTGGGGAAAAGATACAGGGAATAAATTTACTTCAGAATATTAGAAAAAAAGAAGCTCTAATGCAATATCTACTTAAAATGCATCTTGATATCTTTTCACTAAAATGCAAATGGTTGGTTTTCTTTAAGTGATTTAATACTCCGCCTGAGGGATATCATGCAGTTAAATAAGAGCGTGCGTACTTCCTAGAGAAAGATATTGCCTAAATTCCTAGAACACAGAAGTTAAAACCCTAAGATCAAATCCTGAATCCATTATTGCCCAGATATGCAAACTTAGCTATGCTATTTCTCAGTAAATATTTCATTATAATGATCATAACTACTTACATCAGAGGCTTGTCTTGAAAGTTAAATGAGATAATATTAGTAAAGTACATAGAAGAATATCAGGCACACAAGTCACACTATTTTAGTATCTGCTAAATAACAAAATTAAAAAGCCATTTATTCAAACAGGACAAGGGCAAAGCTATACAGAAAAAATGAAAACTTTTAGATAGAATGCTTTGTTAAAGAGGTTGATTGTTCTTACATTGAATTCTAGCATCTATTTTATATGACTGCAAAAATCTTGAGGCAGAATTTTACTCAAACACAATATTTGTTAGTTACTTACAAAGGCCAGACACATATGTATAAGTGTACAAGTGGTATTTCTCTTTAAGGCATTTATAATCTAGTTTGGAGACCTAGACAATTGTTGAAATTGAAGAACTACACAATTTTTGTATGATTCCCAGGCAATATAACAAATGCTTTTTAAAAAAGAGACTACCTTCATGGTAACAAATTTAATTTCAGTAGGGATGCTAAAGAGAAAGCAGTTCAGCCATGAAGATAGATAAATTTTTATATAGGGGGTGAGATAAGAATTGAAAATAGAAGTATTTGGCAGAGAAGACAGTGTTTCTGATAAATACAACAGTGTGAATTGGAAGCAAAAAAGCAAACAGCATATTTGGAGAAGTAGAAAATAGTACACACAAGGAGTAATAGAGACATGGTTAGAAAATATTGTCTAAATTTGCTTCCATTATAATACTTCCATTCACAAGTAAGAATCTGGGGTTAAGAAAATAAATGAAGAACTGCACAGAATAAATGAAGCAGATTCCTGGTCTATTTGTGCAAGCAAGTATTATGGCATTGGAGAACAGAAGAATGAAGATAGTTCTGCATCTTCTAATATGTTCCATTGATCCTCATGTCTGTATTTTTGCCAGTACCATGTCGTTTTTATCACAGTAGTTTTGTAGTATAATTTCAAATCTGGGATTTGGATGCCCCCAGGCTTACCTTTGCTGGCCAGAATTCCCTTTGATAATCTAGGTCTCTTCTGGCTGCAAATGAATTTTAGGATTGTTTTCTCTAATTCTGTGAGATATCCTGTTGGAATTTTGATTGGGAGTGGATCATATTTGTATTATAATTTTGAAAATGTGGCCATTTTCACTATATTGGTCTTCCTACTCAAAAGCAAGCAATATCTTACCATTTTCTCATATCCTCTTCAATATCAGAGTACTATAGTTTTCAGAGTACTGTAGCTTTCAGTGTAGAGGTCTTTTACTGCCTCAGTTAGATTGATTCCTAGATATTTGTTTGTTTGGATTTTTTTGGAGGCTATTATGAAAGATATTGATTCTGTAATTTCTCTCTCAGTGAGTTTGTTATTGATGTACAGGAAGGCTATTGATTTCTAAGTGTTGACTTTGTATCCAACTACACTACTGAATTTGACTATTAAATCTAGAAGTCCTTTGGTGGAGTTTTTGGAGTCTTCTATGTAGAGTATCATGTTATCCACAAATAATGATAATTTTTCTTCCTTTCCTATCCTTATTCTTTTTCTTTCTCTTGTCTAATTGCTCTGGCTAACGTTTTCAGAACTATGTTGAATACGTGTGATGACAGTAAACATTCTTGCTTTGTTTATAGCAGCAGAGTTAATAATAGGTAAATTTTGAAACAGCCCAGATGTCCATCAACTGATGAATGGTCAAAAAAGATGTGGGTTTTTTTATATGATGGAATACTACTGTTCCATAAAGAAGGATAAGCTTGAGACATTTCTAGCTAAATGATGCACCTTAAAACCATATTCTGAAGTGAAATAAATTGGATGTACATGTTTAAATACCACATTGTTTTTCTGGTATGAAAAACCAAAAGCATAAAAAGAACCAAAATATATAATAGATATTGTGAGATAAAAGAAAATGTGCAAATGGCAAGGGGAACTAGGGAGGTAGGGGAAAGGAAGGAATGGAAAAGAAAAAAATGAGAAAACAAAGGACAAATGGAAGGAGAGCTTTTGTGAGTAAGGAGGGTAAGAGGGGCTGAAGGGCAGGTAGGGGGTGGGAACAAATAATCGAGTTGTATCATGTGCAGGTACAAATTCTCCATGATGAATGTGATCATTATGTATAACTAACATGTACCAATAACATTAATTTTTTTGAAAACAGAGAAATTGTACACAATTTCCTCTATCCTGAGGTCTTAGTTACTTTGCTCATTGCTGAGACCAAATAACTAACACCCACAAGTTAAGGGAGAAAAGGTTGATTTAGCTCAGAGTTTGTCAAACTGGGATTCAGGTAAGCCTGTTAAGTTTTTCCTAAACCATGAAAAACCAAGTAATTTAGGAAATATACTCATGCCAGGCATGGTGATGCATACCTGTAATCTCAGCATACAGGAGGCTGTGGCAGGAGGATCATAATGAATTTGAGGCCAGCAAAGGCTACATATGTGAGTTTAAGGCTAGTCTAGACCACATAGTAAAGCCCTGTCTCCAAAAGAAAATGTATTGATGATTTTTTTTTCCATTAAAGGTAAGAGGTGAGACCAAAACTAAAGAGATGTCATTCAGTCATACAAAATGTTCCTTGGTGCTTTGTACAATTATGGAGAAAAGCAAATAAACACCAAATAGTTATGAAGTCTTTTATGTGATGACAACTTTAGAAGATGCGTAATATCAGTGGAATATAATGTGATAGAAAACTTTCCATTTACTATTCTTACTAGTTTATTTTTTTGGAACTACACAAAACTAGAGAACTTCATAGTATGAGGCAGTGAAGTGAAAAGGCAGTAAGGGTCAACAACTATTTCATCACTGAAATCTAATGTCAGAAACTTTTTTTTTGCTAGTAATAATTCTGTAAGTATCTGCACAGAAAAAGTGTGCATTGAGACCAAAAGTGACTGAACACCACCCTTGTGCCACAGAGGGAGGTATCATTACATGAACGTCAGCAATTGGACCTCAGGGTGATCCAATACTGCTTTATTCACAGTTAGAAGTTCAAGTCTGCCTCCTGAATTTAAAACGAGTTTGGAAGAAAGTAAGTTGGTCAGAATGATGATCAGATTACAGCAAGAATTTTTCACATGTTCTTCAAGAGAATGGGTAGAGAACAGAAAATTTGGGACTTTGTTTTGTTTTATACTCAAGAATCTCAGCTGTTAACAGTACAGATCTTCAAATAAGTCTTTAAAATTTGAGTTATAAAATGACAATGAAAGAAAGTTCAAGAAAAACTACTGACTCTATTTCCAAAGGTTTGCTTTGGTGGGCCATTCCATATCTAGGGAAGCTGAAATTTATTACTTTTTTTTGGTACTAGGAATTGAACTCAGGACCTTGTGCTTGCCAGGCAGGCACTTGTGCCTCTGAGCTATATCCCTGGCCCTTATTACTTTATTATAGAAAATAAATCATAATTTTTAATAATGAGCAAAATAGAAGAAAAATCTTTAAGAGGGCTACACTTTTATATAAATTGATTAGTTGATAGATTGCTGAAATTTGTATAATCAAACTAGAACTTACTGACAGATCATTAAACATGTAATACTTCCCAGTGACTTTAAGTTAGGTCTCTCTCTTTTTATTTATTTATTCTTTGTCTTTTTGAGACAGGGCCTAGTGATGCAGTTCAGGTTTGCCTTGAGCTCACTTTGTAGCCCAGGCTGGCCTTGAACTCACAACAATCCTCCTGCCTCAGCCTCCCACATGCTAGGATTACACATTGCGCCACCATGCCCAGCGGGTCACTTTAACTTAGTAGAAATAAAAACAAAATTAGGAAATAAACTCTACATGGATTCAATTGTTCAAACTCTTTCTTAAAGATGGATACAGATATCTGGCAAGACTGGAAACATCCCCTTTTCCAATTCATATAACTGTTGCTTTTTCACTATTGTAATTGCTATTAATATTAAAGTTTACTGTTCTTACAGAAATTGTGATAAATATCCTGAAAGTTCTCTTAAGATTAGTATCCCTGTACAGGCAGTGTGTGCTTATAGAGACCCAAAGACGAAGCCACATCTATCCAGAGCATGCACTGGAGGGAGAAACAGGTAGGCTGAGAGATGAAAAGTAAGACAGACTCATAGAGGTCTAGGATGGCGCCACTAGAAAGGAAGCTGAAAGGGGAAAAGAATGGCAGGAAGGGAGATGATCTGGATGTTATGAAGAAGTGGCTATGGATAACAGGAGGGGTATCATTATTAAAAGAGACTTTGAGACTCCAAGAGTAGGGGACTCATGTCCCACCCAGGAAAGGAAGGAAGCCAGTAGGAGACACTGGTTTATCCTACAGATCAAAGACCTTGGTGTAAACCTGTTCAGCTTGAAATGAACATGGTAAATGAAAGCAAACAAGAATATGCGGGCCTATGTATAATCAATTGTTTATATCTAGTTGCTTCTAAGATGTGTGAATCTAGCTGGTTTGCTGAATGATAGAAAGAAAATTATACTGATCCTTTGCCTAACAAATTAGCTTCAAACACAAAGACCTTACTCTAAATCAGTACGATTAAGATGGATGCAAACTCTGTATAAGGGGTAATTATTGGCACTAAATATTATAGTTTTATCTCCCTAGTATAAGAAACTACAAGAGTAAGTAAGATATAAAAGGTACAGTGAATACTGTGAAGGGGAAAGAAACTGCTCAAAAGGGAAGAACTGGGATGGAGGAAGGGAGAAAAGAAGGAACGTACACACACACACACACACACACACACACACACACAAGCTAGGCAAGATAATTGTAATACTACTATTAGTTCATTGAAAGGGATAGTTAGTGTTTATATTGTTTGATCAATCTTATATGCATATATCAGGGAATCTGAGCAACTACTTTGAAGATAACAATATGCCATATAATAACCATTGTTAATTTCCTAGCATCTACTTTTGAAATTCTGTACCATCTTCGTTTTAGAAAATTATCTTTAAAATAAAGAAGAACAAAGTACAAGCATTTAGTCCTTATTTATACATAATATTTACACCTAGCCTGTGTGATCAAGAGATACAAATGTTTATAATTTTCTGGATTCATTTGTGAGTTTTCACTGAGATATTTTCCAGTAATTTTTATAAAGCATATGTGAAGTTCTTCCAAAGACTGGTGGTAGTACAAATACAGCATTCCATTCCCTGGGAATTGTTGTTGGTTTCTGATCCCATTTGAATATTTGTCTTTCTTAGATAATGAATAGATGTAACCTATGTGTGCACACACGTGTCACAACCTTACCCATCAACACCAGAAATTCTACAGTGTGAAAATAGATGAGGTATAATGACTGATGATGACATTAAATTTGGAAAAACAAAGGGTTTTTCTGTTGGATAGAGCAGAAAATTTTAAATTATTGATATATCCTCCCCAAATTTATTTTATAATAAGCTAAATTCCACTAGCACCTCCATTCATCATATCAAGGGCAGAAAATAATCTTAAATGCCTTAGACTTAGAATCTCTTGGTCATTTGATGTCAGATCACATTTAGCAAATGAAATTGGCTAATTAACACATCTAAATAATTACAAAATAGCTAAGAAACTCACAAAGATGAAGGCATACCAAACTGGGTTCAAAATAGGAAGAGGAGAACCAAGGAATTTTTCAAGCAAACACTAACCAAATAATTGTTTCTATTACCAAGCAGCTAAATCCAGAATTCCTTTTTACTAAACTGTGGTCACTGGATAGAGATTGGCAGATATCAGGATTTCTCATTTAATGCTGATGTTTTCAAAATTTGTGTATTCCTAAAATACGTAAGTGTTACATGAGATGTGCAATCTGGCTCCTAAGCTCCTGAGGGTCTCCTAGTCTTTCTTAGTTTATTTCTTCATCTTGAATAAATCATACTAACATGATAATGCCAATCATCCATGAATCTATTTCTGAATAAATTTGTGAAAGTGAATGTAAAACAAATATAAAAGCTACTGAATACTTAAATGTGAACAATTACAGTTATGACATACAGTCTCATGAAATCTTTTTCTACCTACACTCTCATTTTGGGACCCTTCTACTTGTACGTTTCCCCTGTACTTAAAGTGGTTAACAGAAGGGACATGGAGTAATCTTAAACAGCATAGGGGAAATCCACACTTACAGAAAGTCAGTTTATCCGATTAACCTGAGCAATAAGCACTGCATCACCCCAACTACCCTACACAAGATATTTTGGGCTGGCACTGGGAATTCTGGCCTGACTTTCTTTCTAATTGTATCCTTGAAACTGTCACAGACCCTGCAAAGTCAATCTGCTCTCCCATGCCTCTGCAGGTGAGAGTCTTTATGTAGGCATTGTGCTCAGGAGAAACCTACCACAGTACTGGGAAATATACAGAACCAACATCAAGCCTACTCCGTAAGTGTTGAAACTTTAGCCTTAGAAAAGTTGGCTCCCCTTTCAAAAGAGAGTCCCTGCAACAAAACTCCAGCCTCGTTTCCTACCCCTGTCCTGCACCCCTGTTACCTAGTCCTTTGACCCTGAGTTGGGCGGCCCTGTAGTGAGGCCTACCTGACTGGGTTCTGGGGTACTGGAGTCCACAAGTCACCCCTGCTGTGCTTCTTGAGTCATGTGGCATTGTGGAAATCACCTCAGTCCTCTGCAGCTCCTCTCTGAGGAAGGGGTAATGCAATATGATGTGCAGGACTATTGTGTGAGAAGCATGTCTGTGAAGGGCATAGCAAGGAATTCAACACTTAGTAGGAAGTCAGTAAATCCAAGCTCTTACAATTATTTGCACGGAAACACAGAGCCCTGAAAGAAAAAAATATACGCACAATAAAGGTTCAAAATCTGCTACTGTTTCTGACCTGCCATAAGAACAACAGCACTGACTGACAGCAATTTTTTATTCAGTTGTCAAGCGCTCTCCGCATGAAAGCTTGTCACATACTGATTAAGCCGAGGTGTGCCTTGCAGGAGGTGTCTCGGGTGTGTCACAGGCATCTTCCAGTGAAATGATATCTTCAAGGACTCTCTTAAGAGTCTTTGGAATGCATACAAAAGATCCAATCAGCTTCATAATAACCAAAGAATTAGCTGGCTTGAAGGAACATTTGTTCCTTCCTCGCTGTTTTGTCAGTGAAGGTCATAGAGTCCACAGTGAATTATCTGGAGTGGCAAACATGCCGGGAGACTCAGCTCTGTGTTTCTTGGCTGTGATGGGGGAGGCCACGACATTCATCCTGTTGCTTCCTCCCAAGCCCTGTAAGGAACAGAGACCCCCAAATTATTTCATGACTGAATGGATAGACTGCTGTTCTGGGTGGTATGGAGCCAATAACAAATCCAAGGGCAGCAAAGCTGGGAGATTAGGTTAAGTCTTGACAAGTAGAGCCCCAAAAGCCCCATTAAAAATGTGACATGTAAGCTGTTGGATGTTTGGTGTTTTTTAATAAATACAAAGTCTCATATTGTTCTGAAATTTCAATATTTCCCAGAACATATCCCTAATATTCAATAAAATGTTTTCCAGCCTTTAAAAAGGAACTATAATTTGAAAAGTGGGCCTTTTCAGATATGTCAGGAAGATTGTTAGTCACAGTTCTCCCAGGATTTCCCTCCACGAAAAGGGCCCGTGGTTAGGAGACGAAGTGAACTTCCAAGGATCGGACACAGGTCTGCAGCACAAAGCCCTTTCTTTTACTGATGCCCTTTTAAAACACTGGAGTCTTAATGAGTCTCCACTGGTTGATAAATTTGGTTCAATAAAGAGAGTTTGATCTAACAACACAGCCAGAGTCATTACCAGGAACATTCCCACATTCCTGCTCCTCCTTCTTTCTGCCTCAGGCCTGACATTTTATCTTATGTTGTAGCATACTTGCATGTTAAGCTGTAAGTAACTGTCAAGCTAATCTCTCACACTAATTTATGGGACTAATTAGAATATGATTGAAAGAGTGCTGGACACGCGAGCTATAAGGGCTGGGTTCTAATTTGAAAGATGGCACCAACCGGCTGTAAGACTTTCAAGAAATCATGGACTTGCACTAGGCTTTGATTTTCTCGGCTATTCTATAGGAGGGATGGACTAGGAATTTCTTTATTATCTTTACAATTCTGAAATTTGTATAAATTCCAGGTTATACGATGACACATATTAGATACTAAAAATAGTAGTTTGTGTAAGATAACAAAATTAACATTTGGTGTACAATTACTTAGATCTATGTTTTTATTTGATGTGATTTTTGTCAAATAACATCGAATGAAAAATGAGGGAAAATTGTGTGGTATGATTTTGTCTTTTAAAAACGATTGAAAATCATATGAACCTATATGTGTGTATGGATCTGTATATGTTTTTAACTATATGAGGTGGGGGGAGGACTGAAACATTTTCAGTAGATGCAGGCTTAGTTCTAGGAGTATAAACATTAAGTAAAGGTTGACACTGCTGTGTAGTATAGAAAGAGAAGAATGCGAAACTAAATCACAATGGGAAAAAAAATCAAAGCTTTCTAAATTTCTCCCCAGATTTTTGTAAAAATGGTGTAACCGTATTTGTTCATTTCAATAAAATTGTATAACATGTACATGCATATGTAGAGAGAGATTTAAAAACAGTTTAATTTACTCTTTCCTGATGAAGAGATTCACTCATTTTCAACACTGGCTCTGAGGCAGATAACTGTATGTAATACCTGCGTAAACGCGAAGGGTTGTCCAGTCACCTTTTGATGATTCATAAGAGCAACACCATGAGTTCGAGTGGTTTATTCCATTGCTGTGATTCCTTTAACCAGCTGCCCTGATGGTTATGTGAGTAGCAAAGTTCACTAAGAGAACTGCTCCAGGGCTGGGGCTTTGTAAAGAGGATACAATTAAGGGCCAGGGGGGCATGGAGCTGGTGAGAGAGATATGGAAGTGATCAACATTGCAGGTGGGAAAACGTGGAGCAGACAAGAGCCTCAAGGTTAGAAGTTCAAAGTGGGTGAAAGAGTAGGGCCTGAGAGGAAGTAGGTCCTCAATACAATTCTATTTGTGACAAGTGACCAAGGAAGTAGCTTCCTGCGGCTGTGCTGGGAGGATGGATCCTGGAAGAGCCTAGTCAAGGGACTGTCAAGCTGGGCTCCTTACTGGATTATTTGAGCAAATGAAAATATCATACGCTAGCAAGGCAGAGATGCAAGGTCAGCCTTGAAACTTTCCCAACTCATTTATGGCTGTGGACAGAAAACAATTCTGAGCCCATAAATGCGCTACATGGAGGGAAGAAACTGTGCCTCCCATGGCGTAATCCTCCATAGAAGATACATTGTCAGGGGCTTTTTTGGCATGGGCAGAGTATGAAAAATACTCAAAAATTCTAGTGGGAAAGAAGGAAGCTGCTAGATTAGCCAGGCCTATTCTCCAACTGTGTGTATGTGTGTGTCTATGCATGTGTGATGGTAGGGGAGAAATGGATGTAAAAAACTAATGTGTCCTTCAAGGAGACCCAGGTTTCAAAAGCAGAGGGAGAATGTGGAAAAGATAGAAGGTTTGCTAACAACTCTTGAACAAGGCATCTGGGCTTACAGTCACCCCTGCAGTGGAAAACGAGTTGGGCAACAGACCGAAAGGTGAAGTGAGGTTTGCTAACCAAAAGGAGCCTACACTTTGAATACTGCTTGAAGGTCACCAGGAAGTGAAAAGAAATACAAATGATTATCTGAAGATTGCCAAATCTGCCTCTGGTCATTTTGATATAGGTGTTAGATTGAGGCACAAGGAGATGCCGTTCTCCAGAATGACATCCAAGGTATGTCATACAGTGCTGCCTGCATTTGGGGTCAGAACTACTGTGTCATAACTACTTAAAGTGGTTAAGGCAGGAAAGATTTACATCTCAAGAGCCCATCAAAATAGTGACCTATGACAAGCCAGGGGAGTGGCCAGCCACAGAGCAAAGAAAAGGTAATGATGATGTAAAGTTGGTTGAGCTGCATATAGTGTCCAAGCTCATGTGACTTGTGCTCAGGTCCAATTCTGTCTATTGCAGGGATCTCAAATTTTCCCTTGAAAACAATCGCCTTCCTTAGGGCTACCTCGAGAGCTTCTTCCTGCTTCTCTTTGACATTGCAGCTTGTGTTCATCTGTATTATTAAATTGTTATCAACCATTTACTTGTAGTTCAGTAAGGACAAGGTAAATGTTGCCTGTGGAGTATGCAGAAACGGAGAGGTAAAATAAAGCCTCAGAAACCACTTAAATGACAGACATTTGGAAAACTAAGACAAAAGCTTCCTTTTGTCTCCATCATATCCTGAAAATGGCCGGTAACTGTACCCGAATTGACTGAGAAGTCTGCATTTTCAGAAGCTCTGCAAAAAAAAGAGTTAATGTTTGCCAGATATACCACAGTACAAAAATGCTGAAAGTTTGAAAGACATGATTGGTCATCATTCATAGTGCACTCTTATTAACCCCAAGAAGAAATTATTGTTTATATATTTTACTTGCCAATTACTTTACATATGCTTCCTTAGGATAAACAAACTGGTGAACCATAGATTTACTAAATATAGACAGTATCAAATCACCTGCTCATGCCTTAGTTCCACAACTGTAAAATGCACATGAAGCAAGGCTGCTCTATCTGATGGAGTTTTCACATATACCAGTCACCCTTCCCTACTCAGCCTGAACGTATATGCATGCACATGCACACACACATACACACACACACACACACATACTTTTAAAAACTGGCAGAAATCAGATAGACACACTCATTCATGAGGGCTATTATGTGTTACTTCTTTGTTGTCTCTTTTATTTTGTAATGGAGAATTTCAGAAAGAAACTGGGAAATTGGGCTTTTCTCTGCATAAAGGAGAGAAGCAAAAGAGAGACAGAAAATGAGAAGGTCTGAGAGGGGATGCATATCTAGTGGCTAGGTACTATTAGACACCATTATGTCTTCCAAAATGAGCTTCCATTTCTCCTGCCTAGAACCAGTCACAGCAGAGGAGGCAACAGCAGTATTTGGAGAGAGGCACCCCAGTGGCATGTACATCAGACAGCCCCCTTTGAGGTCATTATCACCAAACATTTCAGGGTTTTCTGGTGTTCAGTTAACTTCACCTCTGAAACACGTTGACAAGGTTCTGAAATGACTTACACTTAAGGTCCAAGTTGCTCTGAAATGTGAAAGAACACAAATAAGATTTCTGCTACTTAAAAATGATTCCAAAATGATACGGGTATTAAATTCTTAGAATGTAATGTTTTAAGGTAAGAAACATCATAGGTTTGAGAAAAAACTCAACAGCACTTTCACTTGTATTATAAAGTCGAATTTCAGAAAAAAATAAACTGATAGCAGGCAGAAGGGAGGGATGGCACCAGGGATAAACAGACAATATAGCCACTCCTGAGAACACACAGTGGACCGTCTCTCCCTGGAGACTCAGAAGGTGTGGTAAGCTCACTGGGTGATGCTCCTGTAAAGGTTTAACACAACTGGAAAAGAGAGGAGAAACAGCTCACCTAAGAGCATTGAGGAATTGGAATGTCATGAGCAGCTGTCACTCTTCTAACACAATGTCTTTACTGAACATTCTTCCAAGTGTGAGCAAAGATACAGTCATAGGATAAGCCTGCAATTGGTAATGCCTGGTTCAGGGAAAAGGTGCTCCTCCGTGTCTGTGTCAATGACCACATTTACGCTAACTGGCTGCAAAAGAGGTCTCTGCTTCCAGCTGAAGTCTAGTTCCTTTTTGATGTTTAACAGAATGCTTCTTTTCTTGGACCTAGAGAACCCAGGTAATTCCTTCTGGTGGTCCTGTATGAGGCCTCTGTGAGCTCAGACAGAAGATCCATGAAATGAGACCAGGAAGGCAGGCTGAAGATTGTGTGAGGATACCTTAGGGACTCTGTCAGGGTCTGTGCTTCTGTATGACTTCTCATTATAATTATTTTAATTATTCTAATAACAATTCAATAATAGATCAAAATAAAATAATAATTTATACTGGCTCTTTGGGAACGAGATGAGTACTCACTAAGGATGGCAAATGGGACTCGGGCTTGGCAGCGCTCTACTTCCCTTCACCCAGGCAGGCATTTGTCAAATCAATCATGACATTCTGGTTACCACACCTTCTTGAGATAGCAGTCCTGACAGCTGCTAATACCCAACCAAGGTCAGTCCATAATATCTGAAAATTGCAGTATCTAGTATTTGACATGCATACTAATTTTTACCCAGCTTGTTTTCTATGAATGCATTTGTCTCTTCTTAATATCTGTGGAAATTTTTGAAACTCCTTCTCCCTGTTATACTTGTAGAAACCAATGAAAAGGAGGGATGTGCTTCTCCTTTGGCCATTGTTTTAAAAGGGAATTTGAAAAACCTTTTAAAAGGTCCAGCCTTGTCCACAGAAATTGGGTGATCTTAAACTGAATGCTGAGCTTTAGGAGGTTACAACCTCTTCCTTCTCCAAAATTTCCATCTCAGTGACATTCTCAGATGGTTTGAGGCTTTCTTTTATAATACAGTGTCTCAAAGCTGGTTCTTTGGCATTTGGGGCATTGCCTTTAGTTGTAGAAGTGGCTGCATTTCATGTGTGTGTGTGTGTGTGTGTGTGTCTGTGTGTCTGTGTTTTCTCTTTGCCTTTCATGACTTTGTTAGACATGTCAACGTGCTGCTGTGCAGACTGCTGGCTCCTTGGCTGGATGAAATCCTGTTTTCGTAGCTATACCCACTTCTTGCCACCATCTGTGCTACTGTTTTGATAGACCTGCCTGGTTCCCATTCCTTCCCCACTCTGCCTTGTCGTTTTGATGGAAATCTGGGTGCTTCACTGTATACTAAGCCTTTGAAGAATGGTCTTGCTTGGATGTATGGAAACTTCCTATCAAAAACTCCTTGCTGCTCAGCTTTGACCCACTGCTGTGCTTTCTTTCCTGTCTCTTTTTAGTATTACAAACCTTGACCATCCAAAATGCTTCTGACTCCACAATCTGAGGCTATGCAGAGCCAAGTACTTATAACCCTCCTAAAGCTAATACCAGTGTACTTAATTTCTCTTTTTCTTTCATGTTCTATGTCTCCAAGAAATAAAAAAAGAGGAAGAAGAGGAAAAAAAGTAAAAGGAGAAATGGAGGAATAGAGAATGGAAGAAATAAAAAGGCAGGAGGAAAGAGAAATACACTCATTTCATGAAACTGAGGCCCTGGAGCTGTTGGCCCACTAGTCAGACTCTTCCCGTTTGCTAAGCCTTGAACTGTTCAGCTTTCCTATGTATAATGCACTGAGATCATCCACAGCTTGGTTTTCTAGTACACTCATGGGGCTCCTTTCTAACCCATCAGATCACTAAATACAAATTAATTTCAATATTATCCAAAACAAAACATAATTAGAAAAGCAATGTGCTGTGAAAATTATCATAAAATTCATTCAAAAGCCAAGTATAAATGCAGCCGAATTATCTGTGCTTTAGGGTTATTTGTGCCACTATTTCTCTTCATTAGAGCAGAACCAAAGCTGACTTTAGCTATGATTTCACGGTGTAGAAGAACTACCACTGAGAATTGAGTGTAGACTGCAATTTTGTTCAAACATTTTATGAACTTTCTCCAATACTGATATTTACTTAACTTCTTTCTATTACTGTGTTACTTTGGTGTAATATACACAGGTTATTTTCACTAGATCTAGAATGTGCCAAACCCATTCAACAGGAAAATGCAGCTAAGAATCGGCTGAGGGAAGCCTGATGCTCTAAGATTAAAATAAATTAAGTCAACTCCCTTAAGAAGTACTGTGCAGTGAATTACAGGGAGGAAACTATAACCAGGGATAATAGGAAAAATTTCTCCAATATATATAGGCACAATTTCAAATGAGACATAGCTTATGCAGCTTTCAAAGATACGGTGTCTCTTCTTGAATTTTGGCTCTCAAATGTCTTCACATAAATCCTTGAATAGAAATGCCTGTATTGTTTTATGCCTTACGCTATCCTGCAGTCTTGTCGCCTTTGCTAGATTGTTGCTCCATAACATAAAAGTAGATATGAGAGAGATGACTAAGTACTCAGGATCTTTGAGTTTGAGCCCCTGAATTTTCACATGGTAAGATGCAGGGGAGCTGTAGACACACAGCATTCATTCTGACTTAGGAAACAAATGAATCTTTTTCATTTAATGTGATTCTAAGGTGAGATATGAACATGATAAAATACAACAGTACATAAGAATGTAGAATAAAAAGTAAACCTCACTCTCATTCCTAACAATCATGTAAAGTAACATCTTCCTTGGCATAACAAAGGGGATGATTATTCTTCCAGTGAACACCTTTTATTAGAAAAGTTTTGAGCATGACAGTTGTCTTAATTAATTTATTTTTGTTGGGACAAAATATCTGACACTTAACACATTAAAGCAGGAAAGGTTTATTTAGTCCTTACTGAGTGCCATCAGAAAGGTTTATTTTAGCCTTGTGTAGGCCCATATGAAGTGCCAGTCCATAGTCATCTGGCTCTCAGGCAGAGTGGCATAACAGAGGGCGATCCTGGGGGAGAAAAGGTCTGGAGAGAACAGGGTATGCAGGAAGCAGTGACAGCAAACCTGCATTTTCCTTTTATCCCTTCCAGGCTACACGTTTTTTGTGTGGTTCCACTCATACTGAGGGTGAACCTTCCCATTGTCCACACCCAGAACAATGATAAACCAATTAGCAGTCTAAACCAGTACCACTCCCTTAATCACAGTATCACACACCCATGATCGCGCTAGTTGTGAAAAGCCTGACCCATGTACGAGTGCATGAGGCTTTGGGGCGACATCTAGATGTAAACCATAGCAACAGGCCGTTGGAAAGGTGTGACACTGTTTCAGTTATTTAGGCCCAGACATTTGTGAAATGCCCACTATGTCCTGGGCATCATTCTTCTTGAGACACCATTCTTTCTTCTTCTACATTCTCTAGTTGTAGCCTAGTTATGGGTACCCTCCCTGGGTATCCGGCTGTTTACCTTTCAGTAGGCCAGCTCAGTCTGTGTGCAAAAAGGATATTAACAAGATCATAGCTAATAACTCAGCCCAAGTTGCTCCGGCACTGGCCTCGGTGTGCTTGTGTGCTCTGACCCTAATGATGGAGCCTTTTTGCTGGAACACTTTTTATCCCAGCTGTGCTCCTGCTTTGTCCACGTGTGTCACAATGAAGACTTTCACACTGTGCCTTGCAGAACAGCATGTTCATCACCCTGAGCTTTAGAGTCAGACTTTCTGGGCAGGTGTATTTGCTCTCTTCCTTAACAACTATGTGACTCTAGGCAAGCAATTTAACTTTCATGTATGGCTTTGTTACCTCATCTATCTTTTACAAAATGCTCACACTATTGATTTCATGGCTTCAAAAGATAAAGTTATCTTTGTAAAATGCTTAGTATTATGTCTGGTGTTACTCCTCTAGTCATGAAAAGGACTAGGATCTAGCACTCTTAAAAATCATTTGTGTGAGACTAAAGTTTAGTCATTGAATCTCAGTCCTATTCTAGGGTCCTTCATTTTGATAATACACTTCTCTGATGATGTAGCCTTGCCAATATCTTCAAATATTTTCTCCATCTATTTGGTACTTTTTGTATCTTCCCAGTATCCTATGACATAAAATCCTTACTGGCATTTATTGTCTACTGTCAGGACACTATACATCATGTTACACCCTTCTTACTAACTTCCTTGTGTCCTATAGCTGTTTTTCCTTTGCTTCGCAATAACCAGTTCCATTCCTACAGCCATGTGTGTTGGATATCCAGACAACTCCAGTCTGATTTATTCTGTCAGAAGCCCGGGTCTCCAGACTGGTGGTATGTACCACTCTTGATGTAACATTAGAGCTAGCCAATGGCATCTTTAGAGAAGAGAATATGCACATGTGAAAAAATCAACCCCAGTTTCCTCTAATATACTTTCCAGGCATTACTAATGAAGTCAAACTTGCCTATACATAACAAGTTTATCTCAATACCATCAGCAACATTTTAATAGGGTAAATTTTAACTCACCCCTTCATATGGGTCTGACTAACTTGTAGTCATTGAGGTAACTTCTACTTCTGAACTCTCTGTCAGTGAGCTTTCCCAGTTTTAGTGGAAGCTGAAAGTATTCTAACCAAGGGTCTACGAACTTCTGCTAATGGAAAGTACAATAAAAGCACAAACTGTTTTATTTCATTGTGTTTGATAGAAACTAAAATTTAAAGACTATGTGATTGTTTTGTGACACTGAAAAGAGACAAATATAACACTCTTGATGATGGAAGATTTCTTTCACAAACAGAAGTTATATATAATCAATAGAATTGGCTCATCTGATTTTGATTTTGAATGCCACAATGCATGTGGAAATATGGAATTTTATACTCAAGCTAGCTTATATTTTGACATCATTATTGGTCTTGTTGATTCATAAACTATCCTTGTATTCAGAGTAACTTGTGTACTCTAAGGCAATCCAAAATGAAAAATTCAGATATTAAACTGCTAAAATTAAAAAAAAAAACAATAGAAATACAATCTAGTCACTCAAAATAGTGGAACATACTAATTTAGCTGGAGCACTTTGTTGCTTAGACCATGAAAATAATGAAATCAAGAGTTCATTTCCAAATCTGCTAACTGGCCTTTCTGTTTCACTGACACTAGTTACACCCTATAATCTGTTGGCATTGGTCACTATAAGACATTTCCAGGGCATCGGTACATGATTGCAACCAATATAAGAAAAACGAATCTTAAATTCTTTTCTTTGAGTAGTGAGAAATAAAATACAATGAATTGGAGATCTAAATCACTGCCCCAACTCAAATGGTAAGGGACTGAATTTATAAGAATGAATAGGCACTTTATAATGATTTCTTGCATTTCTTTACCTACATGATATGTCCACCTCTACTTTTGTCTCTTTTCTCCTTTAAATATAAATGAGCCTTCCAAAAGTTATACTGAGTCTCTTAGAAGAGGTTTTAATACACCAGGCCTAGTATGTCACATCTTTTTATATAGACATAGCACCCAAGCTCCAGAGAGAAAATAGATCTAAAAAGATGGCTGCTTTCCCAAAGTGTCTGAATAGAAGAGAGATGGCAGCAACTCCAGGCTTAAACCCAGCAGGCCCAGGAAGAAGCAGGACTTAAATGAATTAGATATTGATTGCTTGGGTATTTTTGAAATTTCCTTTAATCTGAATTGGTTCCCTAGACAAGCAATTGGATTTGGCCATTAAATGACAGCAAAAATAACTCTTGAAAATATAAAACACTCAGACTTTGTAGGTCCCTTATAGGTCATTGAGTCTAAGTTTCATCTCATTTCACACCACCTAAAAGCAGGTGATTTCTCAGGCCACTGTTGAGCACCTCTTGATAAGGACGTAGGTTTATTAACTAGTGAGGGTAATTTTCAGGGTTTAAAAACTAGGCCTTTTCACTTAGCTTTCATAGTTCTATTACACCTATTAGTGGAAAATTACAAGTCACTCATTTTCTTTCTGATAACTGTCCTCACATGGTTTGAAAAGGAATATGACTTTCAAAATATTTTAGCAACCAGCTTTGGGATTTTCATTCAGATATTCTAAAAAAGATATACTGAAGTTGAGTGTCTCTGAGAAATACCTACATAAAACCCCATGGGAAGGAAGTAGGCATGGATACAATATATGAAAATCCATATAAATAACATTAGTGCAATCCACGTTTCCTTGCTAAATTTAATTCAAATTACATACAGTTATGTATGTGCCAGATTAGTCACTATGCACCAAGAGATTTATTTGCACAATTGAAAGCATGCAAACATTGTCACAATTGTTTTAAATTCTTACAATCTCATAACACCTATTTTCTCCTTTTATGTTTTATTTCTTTTACCATGTTTGAATATCAGTCTGAGAAGCACAACTATCCCCTTTCTGGGAAGAAAATCATCCTTCATTTTATTGTGAACAAGAAAGGTCTCCAGTGAAACCAACACACACAGTTTCCTCTCTTCTGGTGCTTTTCCTTGTGTTACATCATTTTCTGCTCAGCTCAGATTTAAAAGATACTTACTGTGATTATTTTAATTGAACTGATGAGGAAAGAGACCACCAAGAGATCAAAATCTTGCTCAAGATCATACACCCAAAAAGTTGAAGACCCAATATCCTAAATTCACATCTCCAACTGTGGCATTTCCTGGAATTGTGATACTTTTTTACAGCTAGTTTTCACACACACACACACATGCACACACACACACACACACACACACACACACACACACACACAAATTACAATTCATTTTTCAACTGTTATTAACACAATAGAATGTTATGCCCCAGTGCCTTACATGAAATAACCATAATAGGACAAGATAACCTAAGGTTGATGGACCTCTTCTGCAGTCAAATCTCAGTGCC
Source organism: Dinomys branickii (assembly GCA_004027595.1). Lineage (NCBI taxonomy): Eukaryota > Metazoa > Chordata > Mammalia > Rodentia > Dinomyidae > Dinomys > Dinomys branickii. The sequence goes on from PVLD010010587.1 coordinate 59,868, forward strand.
ACTCTCTTCACAATAATAATCTGTGCCGATTTTATTATTATTAACCACAGACTAGGTTTCCAATAAGTAAGCAAGTATCACAGTAGGCACTTCTACAAAGCAAGAACTAGATACATTTTTATTTACAAGTATTATGTTTTCATTCTAAAATGAGAACATTTATGACAGTAGGTTACAATGTTGTTATGGTCCTTCTTTATGGCTAGTGTCTTACCTCTAAAATAAGAGATGTTACCAAATAACACACTTAAATTTAAATATGTGACTGTGAAAGAAACATTTACATGGAGGGCTGAGATATACTAGGCGTTGTCCTTTGAAAATAGTCATCCCCTTTTCCTTGTTGGTACACTGATTGCGCCTTGGTTGCTTTCCTATTGTTGAGACACAGTACCCTCAACATCTACAACTCTAAGGAGGAAATGTTTATTTCGGGTCACAATTTGTAGAGGTTTCAGGTCATGGTTGGTTGGCTCCAAGGCAGGGCAGCCTGGCAGAGAGGCGTGGCAGAGAAGGAACAGCTCATACCTCAGTGGCAAGAAGCAGAGAGAGAAATCGAGGGAGGAGGAGAGAAACAGCCATTCAGGCCACACCCCCAGTGAATCACCTACAACCAGGCTTTTCCTCCCATTATCACATTTATGACTACAAACTCAGTAGGGGACATTGATGAGTATCACACCTTTGTGTTCCAACCACCTCCAGAAAGACCCCCCACCTCTAAGCACATTAGACTTTGTGGGGACATTCAGATATAAACCATAACAAATGGAAACCTACCTTCGCTGGATTTGGTCTTATCAATAAAAAGAAACTCACACTGAGCTATCTCAGGAGTGGTGGGAAAGAATGACTAAATTCCAGTAGAGGGACAAATACATATATAGTAAATGTCACATGACCCCTTCCCCTAAGACTACCATTAGCTAAATACATGTGGTTGGTATCTTACCAAAGAAACAGTACAGTTCTACGTCTTTCTTGTAATCTACTTATATCGTATACAATATATTTGTGAATAAGTGACATACTACATTCATGTTAAGGGTACCATCTAAAAAATTTTGAGGGGAGATGAAGAGAACAACTACTTTCTTTATTGCTTTAAATAAGCCTACTTCTATTGAATATTGTTCTAAGCAAGTTATACTCACTTAAATAAATTTCTGGGATCTGGATGTTTCATAAATAGGAAGAAGGACAAGAGATGGATGGAGGAGAGAGAGAGAGAGGAGTAAAAGGAAAGACCACACAAAAATAATTAATATGATTTTGTTCTTTTACTTTTAAAATAAAAAAAATAAATAAGATGTGTTGTATACATGAACCACCGACCTGTGAGGAATATAATCATTCTGTACCGCAAATATGTACAAAAAATAAGAATTTAAAAGCAACTGAGGATTAAGTAGGAGAATCAATGTGTAAAGACGTATTTCTTTAATTTTTTTTCCTAGGATGCAATTGGGTTTTCTTCTTATACTTATTGAATGTTCTTCTAATGCTCTAAATGCTTCAGAAAGGAAAAGCAAGAGAGTAGTGAATGCTTTTTGCTCTATTGGCATTGATTTACAGTGACTCCCAAAGTGAAGTTTGCACATCAAAACCAATTTAAATGCACTAGACTCTGCTACTCTGAGTAAATTAAGTTACTTTTAATTTAAAGCCACATTCAGTATACATAAACTTCTTAACACAAATCATCTTCTCAAATCTTACTTCTTGAAACTAAGAAAAAGAAATGCCCAAGACAGAAAGTCATTTTTAAAGTTTCACTGAGAGGCATAGCATTAGACATCTATTATAAAGCTAAAGCAAACCAAAGGTAAATGAGGAGGCATAGAAATACAATTACAACTGCATGGTGAGACAATAACCCTTCTCTGAGGGTGTTTATTAAATCTCACTGTATCTAATGCATCCTTAACCACAGAAATGCTGCAAGGGTGACTTAGTGAAATTTTACGTAACACTCACTTGTCTGGGAGTGGGAAGAGAAAGAGAAGTGTCCCAAATGTTTGGGGCTGAGCTCCTTCTTTGGAAAAATCCTTATCATTCACTGAGTTTGAGTATAACACTCTGAGCTCTGAGAATTATCACTTCTTTAACAATAAGCTGCCAAAAGTAGCTTTTTATACTGGAAACCAGAATAGCTGCAAGGTTAAAAGAGATGCAAGATTTAGGGGAGAATAATGTTGATTATTCTGGACTCTAACATGACTCAGAAGAACGAAATAAAAGAAGCTCCCAGGTTTGAGGACTGAGTGTCACAGGGGCAAGAGCATATCATCAGAAGGTGGCCAAAGTCTGCAGGAAATGCAGAGACATGCAGACATGGCTGAGGAGAAAGAGGCTCTTCACAGCCACCTTAGCATAGCATTCCTGAGTGTCTCATTCTCAGTTCACGTCTTTGCTCACCCTCCAGGCAAACTCATTTGCTCCCAGGACCTCCAGGATTATTAGGGAGAAGTCTGAGCCTAATGAAGGATAGCATGAATTAAAAACACCACTACCCCACAGGTCTCAAAAGGAGACAATGTGACTGAGTGGCTAGGATTGGTATAGACCGCTTCTTTTACATATCTTACATTCAGCCTGTTATTAAGAGTCCTAAATCTGCCCTTTCCTCTATCCCAGCCACACTTTCACGTAAGTCTCCTCTGACTTTGCACCTGGGTTGGTTAGTTTGCAACACTGCCATTTCAGACCTGCTTCCAAAGGCAAATCTTAATTGTGCCATTCTTCGTCCCCCTCTGTTCTCATGAAACCCACAGCCTATATTCCCTAAAATGGCAGCTTCCCATGTGGAATCTCTAAATCCTTGGATTTTTTCTTTTTTTATTTGAGTGTCAGCTGGGGCCAGCAGGCTGTACTCAATATTTCAAATGACTTAAGGATAATCTTGCATTTATCTGAGTATAGTTGTATAGATTACAGGCTGAAATGATTGCAGCTGAATGTGGTACATGGCACTTCTCTAACTCATGGTGATGTGTTCTCCTGGGATTCCAAGCCTCCTCCCATTCAGCAAAGCAAGTTTGAACTGACACTTCACAGGAACTGGAGTCCACAGATGAGCCGAAGGTAAGACCCCTTCAGGCGGGAGTTATAATATTCACTGTCCTTTTTCCGGAACCTGCTGCTGAAATACTCTAGGTATCCAGTAGCTATTTGTTTATATGAAATTTTAGAAACTTGATTGATAGTTTTATATTTTGAATCAGATTGTGTTCTTCATTACAAAATGAAAAAGGTGACAGAGAAATTTAACTTCAATAATCGAGTCCAGTATGTTTGCGGTCAGAATGTTTGAAGACACAGGAGTTAAGAGTAAAAAATACAAACAAGGTTTTGGAGAAATAAGGGGAAAGAAACTAGTATTTGTGGAGCAACCAGTATGTGCTAGACCCTGTATGAGATGATTTGGATAAATAACTTTATTTCCTCTTCGTCTCTGTGAGAGAGCGTTTACATTTATCAGACGTAAACAAAGTAAGATCCGGGATCCAGAGAGATTATAAGCCATATGCCCGGTGCGGTACTGTTTTGCTTGTTTTTTCTCTGCAAATTACAGACAGCCAGGAAGTGAGGCGTTATTTCTATGTTTTTCTTGTATTCTATTCTTAGTTGAGTCTTTAAGCCTATTTAAAAATACAAATAGATTATTAGACATTCATTTCATTTATCTATTATCTTTATCAAAAGTCTCAGCGTATTGTGTTCTGGGACATGTGCCAGTTCCGCGTGTACTTATACATTTAAGTCTATGTGTTTACATAGATACTCAACTGAATGATAGGGATGATGGCTTACTGTTCCTGCGAAAAGGGAAAACAGTTCCTTTTCACTAAAGGCCATGCAGAAATCCTCTCTGAGGTCTTCACCTCACGTACGTGTGCCTGGACCCCTCACGTTTTCTGGTGGAATGGAAATGATGTCGTCCCTTCACAGGTAAATCTAGGAGATGGTGAATTATAGAGAACGTGTAACATGAACACCCTGAGGCGTTTCCTAGTCTTAGACCAACATGGGAGCCCATAGCCATGTGTGGTTACTGTAGCTTGACTAAAGGGGGATTTGCCATAAGCATGCCCTCCCACATATGTTGGAGGCTTACTGAAATGTTTAGGCTATCTCATAATGGCTTTTTATATTAATGACATGTTAAGACATTAATTTTGGATGAAATTACTTTCAGCATGTGGTGCTATTAGAAAGTTAAAATTACATGTAGGTCTCAACTTATCTCTCTACTGTGTAATGCTGCTCCAAAGTGATGATCTATCTTTCTGGGAGCTTTAAAATATGTTGGCTAGTGTACATTGTGGTGGTAAGAGACTAAGGGGGCAATGTTAAAATCTCTTAAAAACAGAAAAAATAGAGATATGAGTAAATCATGTTTTGCTGGCTTAGCACACATGATTTGCCTGGGTAGTTAATTATATGAAGGGTTGGGTGTGAGTATGCATGTTTCCCTCAAAACTGTCTCCAGTCTCATGTCACCTCCTCTCAGGAGTCCTCTGCAAAACTTGTCAAAAACAAGACAAAGCAAAAAACTTCCTCATGTGAATTTTCCAGTACAAGGCTCTTATATGTTTCTCAGAATAAATCCCCCACATTTTCATAATAAGAAAACATGGCATTTGACCAAATTTAGGAACATCACTTTCATTATTCAGATTTTCCCTGTACCCAGTAGCCAGTGACAAGTCACATTATCAGCTCTTTGCGTTATATGCAGAAATTCGACTTTCAAAATTAAGAAATGAAGTGCACCGCACAGGATGAAGCTAGAGACTTGTCCACTGCTGAGCTTTTCGATTGAAAAGCACCCTGTAAGCAGCTGCCTCCCTCATTACCTTTTAGGACTGGGAAAGAACAGTGGGAGAGTCACTTACCACCCAGGTAGAAGGGCACCCTGCTTGACACAGAACAAACAGCTGTGACTCTGAACATGCAGAGCCTCCATCCCCTCCTCTCCCAAGACCTAACCTGTTAATCAATAGTACTTTTTACATTTGGCTCAAGAGAGCAAAATCCAATACATTCCCAAACATAACACGATTCTGACTTTTCTTTCCCTTTCTTGTCTCTTAGAAATTGTGCTCTGTGCTTAGGTATGTTTGCTGCTCTACTGTGCTGAGACTGTGTATTTCCTCTTCTGCATGCACAGCTTCTCCGTCAAAGCAAACAAAGGTCCAAGCTGTGTGCTGGAAATATCCTCTGATGTGTCTTCAACTCTACATCAGGGGCCAGCTTATTTCTTTCACTGATTTCATCTGACTTCTTTCATTCTAATATTACTATTCCTTTATTTTATGACATTTACTTCATAAAATGTAGCAATATCAAAGACCCAATCACTTAACATTTTGTACAGCAAAATCACACAAATGACCTCTTTCCTGTTCTCCTCCTCCTATATCTTTTATTTCTTTTCTTCCTCTCCTCTTTGATAACAAATACAATTGCCTAACGTAAAGAATTCCCACCTTTGCTAGGCTTTGGAGGAGTCCAGGCAAAGTACCTGAGTCCCACGCCAGGGTAGGCCATGGGCTCCAACTGTCAGCACACCCAGACGCCTGAGTTCAGTTATCCCACTCAAAGAAAATTCACCCTCTCCCACGCATCCAGCAAGATACCAAGGCTTCCGAGTTATTAGAACACTCGATCCATCTTTACAAAGGGAGAAGCACAATTTTATCTCTAAATCTATACATACATAAAAATATATATGTACAATTAAGCAATATAGATGCTATACAGATATTATCGGTAAATTTAAAAATTAAATAATTTAATTAGTAAACAATGACCCACATCACAATGGTGAGCCTGGCCACAACAGTTAATGCAGCAGAAGAAACTTAATATACTACAGTCTAACAAATGCTTCTTGGCAATCTAGTAGTCCATTATATTTACACACACTTAAACATGTTCTCTTCTAATAATATAAAAATGTTTCTAAGCATTTTTCTCTTACTTCCTAGGAAATCATAAACTATGTTTTCAAGGTAATACAACCTTTACTCAACCTTTTTATATAGCAGATGATTTATCAGTCTATATTTTGCTCACTGTGACATTGACTGACTATGTTTCCTGAGACAAGTCATGTCTCTCAAGATACTCAATGTCCTCAGGTCTAAATTGAAGCCAGAATGCAGTATCTGTCCCAAATCCATGGCAAAGCCTGTGTTCTTGCTCCATAGCAGTTGCATTACCCAGACGCATTTAGAAGTAAGCTTTACTAATCTTTGATGCCTAAAACAATCAAGTGGACATGCTTAACCACCAGGAGTGATTCTGGAAATATAGTAAGACAGTGAATAGGTGAGGCAGGAGGAAGGGGTGGGAGACAGAAGGATATCTATTAAGCAAATTTTTATGCATTAATTTTTCCCAATTTGGTCTGCCTCTGTAGGCTAAAGATATCAGTGACTATTCATTGATATCTTGCTATTTAACAGACAATAAAATTAACAGATATTGTTGGCCAGATTTTATAGATGAAAGAACAAATGTAATTAACCTACCTCAAATTGCCTAACTATTAAGACCAGTGACTTCTCCCTCTTCTGGTCTCTCACAGTCATTTTAGGTCTTTGCATGAGTATCTTATCAAGGCCTTTCTCCATTTCTTGACATTAAACTTTCTAAAGTACTTCCTCATTTAATCCCCAAAGCTTATTATCATGCCTGGAATGTAGAAAGTCCTCTTTATCTGTTGAAATAACTCAAAAAGCAGAAGGTAGCTTCCTTCTAAAGAGTACAGAATAGTATTTCTTATCCATAAAAGAACTATAAAAAGCTCTATGTATACATTGCTGAGTGTCCTAAGGATCTAATCCTTATAGTAAAGTATTCTCTTCCCCAGGATGAGCATTGATTTATCTGACACATCCATAAAGTGATGGTGAGGAATGATTGTGTCTTTGGTTCCTAGACCCAGCTATTTCTTTGTGTGTATACTTTATAATCAGTGAAGTTTTCTCTTTGTTTTAAATATGCCATAATTCTTATGCAAATGGATAACCAATTTTGGTCTATACTACCCTAGATTTTCTCCCTCAACACTAATTATAGTATAAAAGACAAGGATTATACAAAGTTAATTTTAGAATCAACCCCCATATTATAACTAGATCTTATCATAACATTCCACTCTATTTGCTTTATAACATATACTTCCTTCTATCTATCTCATCTTCCATCAATCCATATTATTGGTTGATACACTAAAATGCAAACATCTTTCTATTTCTTCCAAATTCTTCAACATGAACACGTATGCTACCTTATCTTTTATAGTAACATGAAGTCCTTGCCTGAAATTACTTTTGAATCTCAGAATAAAAATCCTTATACTAAGGGTTTTTTCTTTGCTATTGAAATTGAGACCATAAAACTACCAATTATTGCCTGATCAAGAAGATTTCAAGGTTCTAGTAAGCAGTCTAGTAGAAAGAAATAATTAAACATTATCAAATACATAAAATTGTGTTGAGGAAATGCTGCATAAAATTAAATTCCAGGATTCATTCTTCTGTCAAGGATACTATGATAATGATAATAGCGAATGCCTTGTAACCTAGTGTGTGGATAACTGATGGCACAGCAAACTGGATCATTGCAAGTCCATTACTACATGCGGGTCTACAAGGTTTTTGTAGAGGAGGTAACGATGCCTTTCTGCGATCTAGGTCAAGTGTCTGACAAGGACGTAATTGCAAGTCAGTTCTACTCACTTGTTAGTTAGGTGCCAGTTCTGAGCAGGCACAGAGCCAAGCTAAGAAATAATACAGGGGACTTCTGGGAAGATGGCGACCAGGTGAGCAGCAGAGGGAAACTCTCCCAGAGACCAATCTTTCACGCGCAGGTGCCGGGTCCGCGGCTGTGAAATTCCAACTGAACGTGTTGCTCTGTGCTGCCTGAGCATTAACGGGTCGGCTGGATACGCCGCGGGGAGAAGTGGACGGGCCCTGAAAGCTGGGCGCCGGAGGCGATCGGCGCTGTGCGGGCGGCGGCTCGGCGGAGTCCCTCGTAACACGGAGTGCAATCGGGGCGGGACGGACCCGCCCATCTCCCAATCCCAAACGGCTGGCAGGTGGCCACGACCAGGAATTTTTGGAGGTGGCGGAGCAGAGCAAACTCAGAGAACGCGCTCCTCGGGCAGACTGCGCTAATCTGCGTAACTGAACGGGATCCTACTCAGAGCCCCAACCACGCAGCCGGCAGCATCCTGAGCCGGAGAGCGTCGGCAGCTCCTGCAAGAATGCCGAGGAGGCAGGGGAGCGCTGGGATCACCTGCCGGCACGGATCTCGGAACGGGTGAGCCGAGTGAGCACTGCAACAGGATTTCTGAGTCGGGAAGAAGCTCGACCCAAGGAGATACACCTGAGCGGCTTTCCTGCCTGCACGATCCCAGGGTGAGTTGATTGGGCGCCCTGACCGGTTTTTTTGAGTCGGGGAGAAACTCAGCCCAGCAAGGCACATCCGAACAGCACTTCTGACTGCACTGTCCCTGGAACGGAAGAGCTGGCTGGGCACCCTGATGGGATTTTTGAGTGGGGGAGGAGCTCCACCCAGGGAGGAACACCTGAGCGGGCCCCTGCCTGCAAGGTCCCTGGGGTGGCGAGCTGTTTATGCGCCCCAGCCAGGTCTCGGGGTAGGGAATAGCGAGGTCCACAAAGCAGCATCTGAGCAGCCTTTTAAGCAGATCTCTCAGCAGAAAGCTTAGGGGACAATCCCCCAAAGAGAAGGAGTCATTGGAGCAGCTTCTGCAGCAGACCTTTGCCTGCTGAACTGCCTGGGGAATTTATAGCTGAACATTTTGAATCTGATACCCAAAAATGGGAAAACAGAGGAACAAAACACAGTCTCAAAACTCAACCCCACCCCACAAGTTCTGAATGCGAGGATACAGGGGAACCAGGAAGCCACATACCTGCAAGTTATGAAACGATTGCATCTGAAATGAAACAACTCCAACAGGCCATAAAGGAGCTTAAAGCAGAAATAAGCCACACACCTGCAATGATCTCTCAGACAAAAAACGAACTGAAAACAATAATGGAAGAAATGTTCCATACACATAGAAAAGAAATAGATAAAAGATTAGAAGAAAATAGGAAACAAATGGAAACATTACAAGAGCAATTTAGGAATGAATTACCAAGAATGAAACAGGTCCAAAGAGAATGCCAGGATATGAAAACTTGCACTGAAAGCTTGCAAACCGCTTAAATGAAACTGAAGATAGAATTTCAGAACTTGAAGACACCATGGCAGCTTATGAGCATGAAAGGAAGGATCTCATAATATCATCAAAGACACAAGAAAAATCAATCCAACAGCTCCAAGATGAGGCAAAACGTAACAATATTCGAGTAATAGGAGTGAGTGAAAAAGCAGGAGACCACACAAACGATATAAAAAGAATATTTGCTAATAATAGCAGAAAATTTCCCAAACAAGGTAAAAGATACTGAAGTTCAGTTAATTGAGGCATATAGAACCCCAACGATCCATAACCCAAAGAAAAACACACACAGACATATAATAGTCAAGATCCCAGATATCCAGCAAAAGAACACAATATTAAAAGCTGCTAGAGAAATGAAACAGATCACCTATAAAGGAAAGCCCATCAGAATCACAGCAGACTTCTCCACGGAAACCATGAAATCAAGAAGAGCTTGGAGCGAGGTATTACAGATTCTGAGACAAAACAACTTCCAACCCAGACTAATGTATCCTGCAAAACTATCCCTCAAATTCAAGGGAGAAATAAAATATTTCCATGACAAAGAACAACTGAAGAACTTCATGAGTGCCAAACCAGCATTGCAAACAGCACTAAAAGATATTCTAGACAGAGAAAAAAGAGACCACAATCCCAAGAACAACAACAGAAATAGCTCCCTAAACAGAAAAAGCAAGTAAATGTCAGCAAAAGAAGGAAAACAACAAGTAAATAACATGACTAGAATAAGCCAACATATAACCATGATAACCATTAATGTAAATGGCCTCAATTCAAAAATCAAAAGGAAAAGATTGGAAGAGTGGATTAAGGAACACAATCCAACGATATGCTGTATACAGGAAACACATTTTACTCAAAAGGAAATCCACAGATTGAAA